>JABUQX010030103.1:0-2500 GCA_015478945.1 Trachelipus rathkii
GAGGAAGCAGCTAAGCAGCAAGGAAAAGAAGTAAGAACAACAAAACAACTGAGAAGAGACAGAATTCCAAACAGAGCTGCAAAGTTCTATGGTTTTTTGTCTCAGAGAAGAAGAAGAAAGTTGCATGATTGTGGCTAGATTTTACAGTTAAAAGCTGTTGAAAAAATACATAAATGAAGAAAATATTTTGATTTAATAATGAAGAAATTAAGATAAAATTAAAATAAAATTCTTTTTTCAGTACAAAATTAATATTTTATACCGCTGAAGAGGAAGCGACAAAGTTTCCATTTCGGTTCTTTGTCAATAGTTGAAAATATGAAGAGATACTTATAAAAAATACTGAGAGTTATCTACGGAGTACAAATTTTTACAGCTTGTTCTTTTTATTAGAATCAATTTTGAATTAAATTAAAAGATCTGAAAAAAAAACTGAAATTTGTCGAAGATGAATGGATATCCCACCGTAGTCGGATATGGAAGATTTTCTTCGCATGGTTCAGGGCCTGGAACACCCTTATGCCTTTAATCCTTCCAATGGCCCTGCCATAGAAACTATGGAAGGTTGTGGCGACAGGCCTAGTAAGCCGGCTACGTTAAAAGAAAATTACTCGTCACCAGAATGGATGGTAGTAGTAGGGTAGTATATAATATATATAGTATATATATATATAAAGATTATATATTATCTTTAATTAAGGATATTATAGTATAATATATATGATGACTATATTGTTGAGATTTAAGGCAACGGTGTTGCCGGAGCGCGCGTCTGCAATGCAATTCACGGCATCATATGTATACCCCCCTGTATGGGATTCGTTAAGTTAAAAAAAAACAGTGTACATAAAACATGTAAGTAAATATATACTGTAATATCCGAAAATCTTTCATTTTTGAAAAAATATTTAATGATAAAAATGATTTTAAAAAATTATTTAAAATAACGTTCGAACTTTTGAATCAAGCCGTTACCGACTAATTCATTGTTACGTATCAGTATATCTAGTCAAGTATATTAAAAAAAAATAACAAAACAAACTAAACTGAAAGTATCGTTAAAACGTAACAGCCTATATACTTTTGAAAATAAACCTAACTATTTTGTTTCCGGCAGAAATATTATTAAAAAAAAAAAAAATCAAAACTGAGGGAGTCGTAATCATATAAAAAAAGGTCAATATATATATATAATATATTATTATTATATATATAATATATAAATATATATATATATATATATATATATATATTATATTATACTATTATATATATATATATATAAATATACTATATAATGATAGAGGAAGAGAGAGAGAGAGAAAGAGAGAGAACGAGAGAGAGGATTACTGACTCGCCGTGATATATAATAATATATAGTATATATTATATATATAATATATATATATATATATTTATATATTATATATATAATATATATATATATAATTATATATATATATATATAATATATATATATATATATATATATATTATCTAAAATTAGGAACAAATCTTACCATCAAATTCTGCTAAGTCTTGAATTTCCGAGTCATAAATTTCTTCAACTGCTGATTTATCTACCGGAGTTGATTGACTTTCACGCTGCTCTATCGAGCCAATATTTAAAATCTTAAACTCTGTAAAGTCCTGAATTTCCGAGAAATAAATTTCTACAGCTGCGGATTCATCTACCGAAGTTAATTGATTTTCACACGGCCTGTCGATAAATTAAATCTTAAATTCTGCAAAGTTCTGAATTTCCGAGTCATAAATTTCTTCAGCTGCTGATTCATCTACCAGAGTTGATTGACTATCACACGGCTCTATCGAGCCAGTATTTTGGAAAATCTTAAATTCTTCAAAATTCTGAATTTCCGAGTAATAAATTTCTGCAGTTGCTGATTCATCTACCGAAGTTAATTGATTTTCACACGGCTCTATCGAGCCAGTATTTTGGAAAATCTTAAATTCTGCAAAGTTCTGAATTTCCGAGTCATAAATTTCTTCAGCAGCTGATTCATCTACCGAAGTTGATTGACTTTCATACGGCTCTATCGATAAAATTTTTGGAAAATCTTAAATTCTGCAAAGTTCTGAATTTCCGAGTCATAAATTTCTTCAGCTGCTGATTCATCTACCGGAGTTGACTGACTTTCACACGGCTCTGTCAATCCATTATTTTGGAAAATATCTATAGGAACTCATAGTTATAATTACATTTATCATCCCTCTCAAGTCCGTATTTTATTGTTAATACTTGTTTTAAGGTTTTAATACTTAAACGATTCTGCAATTCTGACTTAATAGTGTTCATTTGACTAAATATTCTTTCGACATGATCATTGGAGACAGGAAGCGAAAGCACTGTTAATGCTAGGTGTGAAAGATCTTCATATGGGTTTTCTCCCTTAGCATCGCGAAAGGATGCTACATCGCCCCAAAATAAAGTTGTATCTGTTTGTGACCATGGTGGTGTGTGTCTTAAAATTTTCCATTG
>JABUQX010030103.1:10000-39847 GCA_015478945.1 Trachelipus rathkii
ACTACTTGAGAAGCTCGCGATGGTCGCTTTTTAGACTGTCCAAGTCAACCAATAAAAAATAATAATTAAGAACCTGCATTGGCCCCTGGATGTCCCAGTCAACCATAATAAATAATAAATAAATAATATTTAAGAAGCGGCATGGGCCTATCTAGACAACTCACGCTAGTTCTTATTCCTCAAAGCCAAAAATCTACCTCTTCGTCGCTTTACGTTGCGCCCTCTCCAGCATATCTGTCTTTTTAATAAGGGTGCTACAATTGTAGACAATATTCAACTACTGGCCTAACATATTCTATTATACGACATTAAACAAAAACAAAATATATATATAATTTAATCTGCATCTGGCATTAATTTTCAATTTATAACCCTAGGCCAGCTTTAGGTTCAAAATGTTTAAAGGAAACAATGAAGACACAGCACTAAAGAATGTTCAGACCTTTACGGTTACAATGCCAATAATTTGTTTGAAATTGAAAAAAAACTATATTAAAAACTTCATAATATTATAGTTTTAATTTTAATTTTTTATTCTATAGAATTAAAATATATAATATATACAAAAAAATAAAAAAATAATAAAAAATATAAAAAAATCAAAAAATCCAAATAAAATCAAAAAAAATCATGATTATTTATAAAAAATCAAGTAAAAAAAAAATCAATTGATTTTTTTAATTTGATTTTTTTTCGTGCATCCTGTTTGAGGGTAAGAGCGTATTGAGGAGAGGCTGAAGGAGTTAGGAAGTTTTTCTGTTAGAAAGGCATTTCTAGAGGGGACAATATATAAGTCTCAAAATATTTACATCTACTGATAACAGAGACCAATAAATTTTCATAGTAGAACATGGACAGGTGACCAAGGGGCATAATAAGAAAATTAAAGAAAGCATGCATCTTGATATAAGAAAGCATGATTCAGTAAATAGGTGTAAATTTTGGAATAGTCTTCACAGGAGGTTTGAGTATATGGGACTCAATTGCAACATTTTAAGAAAGGGTTGGATCGGTATAATGGATGGGTGGGTATCAGATAATAATTTGACAAAGCCAAATTGGCGGGTTTTTTGTTACAGTAGTTATTAATATAAGACTGCATGTGACCTTAACTTAGTTATTAATGCATGTGTGGTTTGGGTATCATATATATATATATATATAGTATAATATATATATATATAATATATATATATAATATAAATATATATATAATATATATATATATATATTATATATATATATATAAGTATAAACTATATAATAATTATATTCTTATATTATATAATATATTATTATATTATATATATATATATTATAATAATTATATAATATATGATATCATTTAGGTTTTGATTAAGCAAAATTGGTGGATTGAGTTAAGTAAGTTATTGCCAAGCCCTAGGGTGCTTTGTGGATTTGCATGAGCATGTTTGGTGTAAGTGGGTTGACTGGGGACCAAGGTCCGACAGGCCCAATGTGGCTCTTACGCCTATATTCGTTAATGTCTTAATGCTATGTCTCTCTCTCTCTCGTCTCTTCTCTCCTCTCCTCTCTCCTCTACTCTCTCTCTCTCCCTCTTCTTCCTCCTCTCTCTCTCTCTCTCTCTCTCTCTCTCTCTAACTCCTCTCTCTCTCTCTTTCTCTCTCTCTCTTCAAATTTTAAAATCTAAATGAATTTGTAAAAATTTTAGTTCGGCAGTACTTTAACGATTTTATTGCATGAAATTTTTCTGAAGTTTTAGTTTTAGCAAAATGATTCAATATATATATAATAATATTATATATAATATATATATATATTATATATATATATATAAATATAATAATATATATATATATATACTATATTATATATAATATATATATACTATATATATTATATATACGGCCCTATATAGTAAATAAAGCGCTTATTAGCCTTGTTATAATTTATTGTTAAAAAGCCCTGTGATTGCTAACATTTAAGAGTAAAGTTTTTAATTGCCATATGCACTAATCACAAAATAAATCACAGAAGAACTATAAATAGAATGAATAAATGAGATTGTTTAAATTTCAAGCTTTCGTTCCCGAGGGAATGGGAACCTTATCAAGAAAATACGATGGTGGTAAAAGAGTCAAAACTTTTGCGAAGATCCGATGAGATATTTTTTTCAAAGTGGTATTAAGAGAATGGAAGAAAGAGGAGGTATTCAGTGCGGCGTTCAATATGGTGTCAATATTTGTATCTCCGGGAAGGCGATTGAAATTTGAGATATTTTTTATGCAATATGATTCAGCTATTTTCCTGTAGTTTTGATTGTTTGTATGTGCTATTGCTGACATTTGTGAAATGTTTATATGGTGGTTTTGTGTTGACCGGTGTAATGTTAGGGGGAGTTTTGGCTGTCGGTATTGAGGTCATATGTGTGTTGGTTTTTACGTCTTGTAAGATTGATGGTTTCTCCTATATAAACCGAGTCACAGTTACTACAGGGTACCCTGTACACAACTTGTTCAGAGGGAGTGTGAGGTTTGGGGGGGCGATTTTTTTGAGTGGGAGATTATTGGAAGGGACAGAGATGTTAGGGAGGATTTTTTTATTTTGTTGGTTGGGAATGTGAGGAATGAGTAAAAAGGTTGTAGTGGGGTTCGTTTGGGGTATTATTGTAAAATTGAGTTTAGCTTTTTTGTAGGCAAGATGGAGTATGTGTTTGGGATATAACAATTTGGTGAACGTGGTGCGAAGAAAATTGAGTTCAATGTTCAAAAAGGGGGTGGAGCAGATTTTTAGGGCTCTTAAGTATAAAGAAGGTTTTTACAAAACCTGTGTCGGAAATGGCTTGCAAAAATTTTTAAATATTTTAGTTAACTTTTATATTAAGGATACTAATATATCGCATCATTTCATAAAATATGATAATCCTTTTATAAAAATGATGACAATTGTCAGCTGATCCGACGGGCGGGCTCGGCCGTTTCCAGGTACCAATTTCCTGTTCTGATGGTTATAGTGTAATTTTCTTTTTAATTCGAAGAGTTTCCGAGTCGATTTTGCACACTGGCTGCATTCGGGCTTCTGGAAACGCAGCTTATTTTTTTTACCTGCAATTTAGGGATGCCGATATATAAAAAATATCGATATATCGATAATCGATATTTAAAAATATCAATTGCCCTCGATACTATCGGTCCAAAAATATCGATATGTCGGTTTAAAAAATATCATATATATATATATATATTGAAGCTGGGGGCTTAGGACCGCTTCTTTAAGGTTGATTGAAGAAGTTAATGTTCTTACAATTTTTATTTTCCTACTTCTATTTTACAAGTGAGGTTGGACCCCTGTTCCTAAAAAAAAACAAAAACAAAAATTAGAACAGGGTAAACCTAGTTATTACTATTCTACATATGAATCATATTCTGCAGGAAGAATTCCTACAGAATATGAAGCTTATGCAGAGTGCAGTACAAAGATTATTAAGTTTAAAAGGGCTGTTTTAATGTATAATGCATACACAGGCAGCCAAGGATCTCCTGGTGTACTTGCATAAAGCAGCAATTGCCTAGTTATTTACATTCCACATACGAATCATATTCTGCAGGAAGAATCCTACTAGAAAGAAGCTTATGTGGAGTAGAGTACAAATGATATAGTTTGAGAGAGGTGTTTTGTAGTATATGCATACACAGGCAGAAAAAGGATCTCCCTGGTATACATTTGCATAAAGCAGCATTACATTTGACATGAGTCTCACACAGTACAAAAGATTATTAGTTTGGGAGGAGCGTTTTATGTATATGCATACACAGGCAGGAAAAGGATCCTCCCTGATATACATTCGCATGAAACAGCATTACATTTGTATGAGTCTCACACAGGCACATATACTACAAAATTGCCTAGGTTGTTGTAACTTTTCTGACTAGGGGGTAGAGAATAGATAGAGAAGAGAGAGAGAGAGAAGAGAGAGAGAGAGAACGAGAGAGAGAGAGAGAGAGAGAGAGAGAGATTTGGGGCTGTTCACCTCTGCGCTACTATTACCCAGCTTAGCCTCACTCCAAACTGCTATGTAACGCACACGTCCGCTAGGGTTAGATATAGTAAATACCGATCTATGCGACCTCTATTTACTATATTTCGCTAAGATATGTGTAAAAGTTTCTAATTCTAACATTTTTGGGCTGTTCACCTCTGCACTACTATCACCCAGCTTAGCCTCACTCCAAACTGCTATGTAACGCGCACGCCCGCTAGGGTTAGTATGTGCGGAAATAACGGCCTATCCCAGAGCTGTTATTTCCCACATTATACTTAAAGATACATGCGGCTCTTAATCTCTACCTAGTTTTCTCCTTACTCTAGCCTCTGACCCCTAAGTTTGGCTAATTGCTTGAAACGCTACTTAAGCCTACCGCGAATTTTACACTGGCATGCATGAACACTTCACTTTGTTTTCCTACTAGATTTTAGGCATTCTTTTTGATACGCTATTCAATCTAATGCGTTTTCGTTGCAACCTATTTCTAAACCTCAGCTTTAGGCTCCACCGACTAGTCTAGGTTCGCCTAACTTTGCTCTAACCTAAAAATGTACTTAATAGGCTGCCCTTTTTCTAAACTCACCTTGTTTTTGGGTTTAATTATTTAATTAGCATTCATTTGCTTGTATTTTAATATAATGTTGTAATTTTGCTATTATTTTGTACTAATTCTCTAGAAGGAAGCTACATGCTGTTGCGATTTTAAAAGTGATAATTCGGCGGCTTGGAGGCGTGGCTTAGGTTCCACGAAACTACAACCACATCTTAAACATAGGGCGTGTTCGGCTCTACTCTGTAACTTTGTAGTTCGGCTCTGTAGTTCAGCTCTGTATAGATGTTCTTTCCACTTCCACAGAGAGTACCCTTCCACAGTACCCCCCTGCAGAGCTGAGGCCGGGGCGCTCTAATCCCGGTAGCGGAGTGGCCGGCGCAAATGACGGCCTCTGCTCGATACGTCTCTAGACGCAGGCGGCTGCAAACCAGGACGAGGGCGAGAACGAGGAGCTGGTGTTGGAGGTGCAGGAGTGTGGACGAGAGGGCGAGGAATACGAGAGGGAAGTGGAACATCTGCAGTCGACTTGTGGAAGGCCTGGCAGGAGGTGGTGGAATGGGAGGGGACGGTAGAGGGAGAGGAGAAGGAGGAAAAGGAAGAGGATCTGGGTCAAGAGGAAGGAGTGGTGGAGATGGAGAGTCAGAGGGAGATGAAGGAGGAGAAGAGTCGGGAGGAGATGAAGGAGGTGGAGAATCTGGTACAGGATAAGAAGATGATGTATCCAAAGGAATCAGAATTGGTTTTGGAAACAAGTCCGAATCTTGGACGTCCGGAGGATTCGCTCTCAAAATAGGCAGGTTTGAGACCATCGATCGATATAACTTCGGTACGAGTAGGAAGCTGTACTTTGAAGAACTTCTCCTTCCGAAGTAACACCGGGAAGGGCCCGTCGTACTTGGGTTGGAGTGGAGAACGGTGGGAGTCATGCCTCACCAAAACATGGGTACAAGAAGAGAGATCTTTCGGAATGTAAGAGTGCCCCTTTTGCTGGCGGGTCGGAGTAGGTCTCCAGGAGAGGGCACAGCGTTTCAAACGGGTGAGGTATAGGGTGGGATCAGCAGTAGCAGGAGGGAAAGATTGAGAGAAGAACTCGCCCGGCAGACGGAGAGTAGAGCCATAAACGAGTTCGGAAGCTGAACACTGAAGGTCTTCCTTAACGGCAGTGCGTATACCAAGCATAACCAAAGGGAGAGCTTCCGTCCAATGTTCTGGTTGTGGGTGTGCCATGAGAGAAGCCTTTAGCTGACGGTGAAACCTTTCACAAATCCCGTTCGAGATAGGGTGGAAACTGGTTGTATGGATCTTCTCAGAACCAAGCAAGCGCATCAAATCTTTCCAAAGGAAGGATTCGAAAACGCGAAATGCCAAACCGAGAGATCCAATGGGACAAGAAAGCTTTAGCAATAGATTCAGCTGTAGCAACAGAGAGTGGGATAGCTTCCGTCCAACGAGTGAACCGATCAATACAGGTGAGGATATATCGCTTGCCATGAGAAGGTGGGAGAGGTCCAACAATGTCGATGTGGACTCTCTCAAACCGTTGACCAGGAGGCAAGAAAGTGCCTAAGGGAGCTTTAGTATGTCTTTGCACTTTAGAGCGCTGACAAGCCATACAGGCGCGGACCCAGTTCGCTACGTCGGCGTTAACTTTAGGCCACACAAAACGAGCCGTTACCAGTTTGCGTGAAGCCTCGACGCCAGGGTGTGAAAGCGAGTGGAGATTGCAGAAGACTGCCTTTCGCAGAGAATTTGGAACGAAAGGGCGAGGGTGGCCTGTTGAAGTGTCACACAGGAGTCTCTTCTCTATGCCCGGAAGATTGAGCCACTGCAGCTGTAGAGAAGAGTCCTGCTGAAGATCGATATTGTCTTGCTCCTGGCACGTGGCCATGGCTGCATAATCAATGTCAGGAATGGGGGAAAGAGCGTTAATTTCAATCCGAGAAAGAGCATCCGCGGTGAAATTATCCACTCCGGAGATGTGACGTATGTCTGTCGTAAACTGGGAAACGAATTCAAGATGACGAGCCTCACGGGGGGAGTGACGTTCATGCCGTGAAGCCATTGCGAAAGTGATCGCTTTGTGGTCGGTCAGGATGTGGAACTCCCGTCCTTCCAGAAAGTACCGAAAATGGCGAACAGCAAGGTACATAGCAAGCAATTCCCCCGTCCAAAAGCACTATACCTTGTTTCGGCCGGTTGCAGCTTGCGTGAAAAGAAGGCAAGTGGGCACCATTCGCCCCTTTTGGAACTGCTGAAGCACCGCACCCCAACAGCGAAATCGGAGGCATCTACCTGCACTCTCGCTGGTGCGGTATCGTGGGGATGAACTAAAAGAGTGGCGGAGGCGAGGGCTTCTTTGGAAGCCTCAAAAGCAGACTCTGCTGCGAGACCAGTCCGACTTTAGTGTGCGCCTCGCTGTTTAGGACAATGAGTGCGGTAACGGCCAGAGGGCTGCCGCTGATCAGAAATCTGTGGTAAAAGGTTGATCATTCCAATATGACGAAGTTGGCTTTTGATTTTGGGGACGAGAAAGCCTCGGATAGCGGCGACACGGTCTACAAGAGGCATACCCTCAGCCGAGACGTGTGACCAAGAATTTGTAAGAGAAGCGCGCGAATACAGCACTTGTGGTACGGATTGAAGACGAATTCCCCGCATCATCCAACCTACCAAAAATCGCACGAGTCTCCATATTTTCTTCAGGAGAGGAGAAATGACGGACTAAAAGAATCATCTAAATATGCCCACAGCAAAAGGAAGGCTACGGAGGATAGACACGCATGAACTCTGAAGGACTGGGCTGCATTTTTCAAACCGAATGGCATTCTTGTATACTCAAAGGAGGCCAAAAGGGTGATTACAGCTGATTTTCCCCCTTGGGAACGTCTCCGGAGCCACGGTATCTGATAGGTAGGCTCGAAATTAAGTCCAAGGAAAATAAATGGTGTTGCCAGATTGGGGAAGTGAAACTTTGTATATGCAGCACAGGGTACCTATCTGGGGTCGTGGCAGAGTTCAAAGCCCTAAAATCACCACAGTGGTCTTCCAACGCCCGTTGTGGTGCCCTTAGGGAGCCATTTGTAGCGAGAAGACCAACCAACTCTGAAGGCGCACAAATGCCAATTTGCAACATTATCAAACTCGGCCTTGGCGGCTTTGAGTTTATCAGGAGGGAGGCGGCGAGCTCGAGCAAAGGTGGGTGGGCCAGTGGTCTCTATATGATGTTCCACAGAATGCTTAAGAGGGGTGTCTGAAGAGCAGGGATGCAATAAAGAAGGAAAGTCCTCCTGCAGGATAGAAAGGAAGGGAGACACTACCGAAGAAGGCGGGGCGATAGCGGAAATGCCCCTTAGCTCTGAAGAACCTAGGGAACCGTGAGAGTAAAGAGCGGTATCACCGTCAACTAGACGCCTATTACGAAGGTCTACCATAAGATTGAAATGGGACAAAAAGTCAGCGCCGAGGATGGGCTGTGTCACTTCAGCGACGAGAAAAACCCACGGGAACTGGCGGCGGAGAGACAGATCCAACGTACATAAACGCTCTCCATATACCGGAATGGAAGAGCCATTAGCAGCGAAGAGTTGACGGCCTGAAAGAGGGATAGCCGAGTCTTGAGAAGGGTTGTGTGGTAAAATCGACAGGCTAGCGCCGGAATCGATCAAGAAGGCAAGTTTAGTGGAATGATCGTAGATACGAAGAACATCCTGTGTAGTAGGAGGGGAAGAAGAAAAAGCACCAGCATCTCCCGTCGCCCCTACGACGGGTTGGCTGCTGAGTTTCCCTGATAGAGAGGGCAGGAAGGATCGCATTTCTTGGCATCCATGCCGAAAGTATGGTGATAATAACAGTACCCATGAGGATACTGGCGCTGGCGTGAGGAAGAAGCAGAAGGTGAACGAGGACCGCGAGAATGTCGAAAGTTGGAAGGTGTCGGATCACGAGAGCGAAAAGTGTTATTATTAATTGCCGCTGTAAGGGAGAGAAGGGCCGTTTTAATATCGGCCATGCCAGTTTCGAGAACCGAAACCCGGGTATCCAGAGCTGCCGAAGGAGGAGGTTGTACTGCGAAAGCGTGAGAGTAGGAAGGTTGGTGTGGGTGAGAATAAGGAGGTTGAGCTGGATAGGCGGCAGGAGGCGGTTGAGGAACAAGAGGGGGAGGAAGGGTGGCGGAGTTGTTGGTAGAGTACTGGGGAATGTGTTGGGCGTGAGTTGTAGATGGTTGAGGAGGTGCGAGAGTTGAAGAGGTAGGAGAAAGAGAGGAAACGGCGTAAGAGGTGTGGACCAAAGGCTCCACCGGAGGGCGCAAAATTCTGTCTGCTGTAGCGGCAAACTCAGTGAGGGACAACGTCGGGTTTATTGATTGCAGTACGCTGTGATGTCGAGCAGGCATCTTCTGGAGGAAGAGGGTGCGAATTATTTTCTCTTCCCGTGTAGATGGAGTGCCGCCCAACAAACCCAGCATCCCTACCATCAATTCCGAGGGTTTCTGGTCGCCCAGTGAGATGCCTCCAAGCAGAGTTTCCAATTGTTCCTCTCTGGTGGGAGCCAAGCGGTCGATAATAAGGGTTTTGAGCGTGTTGTAAGGGGTTGTAGAGTTTCTAGTTGTTGCCAGGCCATCCCTGATTTTGAGGAGGCAAGATTCTGGTAGAGCATTCACAACTCTCGAATATCTCTCCTTCTCGTCTTCGATGGTCAGGAGCGCTGACTCAGCCAGGTCAAACCAAAGCTCGGGATTGTTTACGAAGAAAGGTTGCAAATGGAATGCTCGCGAGGGAGTAGACATGATGAAAGGCGTAGAAGTTGGTAGAGTGAAGGAAAGAAAAAAAAAATTAAATAAGATGTGGAGCGAGCGGAGGCACTAATAACAGACCGCGGGTGGAAAAATCAAAGAAATTACAACCTTAGGAGCTAGACCAAGGATTAAAATGAGGCTGTTGCGATATAAATTAACCATAATTATATATATATATATATAATAATTAAAGTTTTTCTCTTTTTTTTTATTTTTTTATTTGAGTGAGTGTACGAGGGTATCCACAGCACACAAGGTGTGGCTATACCTTGTTAGGGGTACCACAACAGGGGCGATAATAATAATAATAATAATAATAATAATAATAATAATAATAATAATAATAATAATAATAATAATAATGATAATAATAATAATAATAATAATAATAATAATAATAATAATAATAATAATAATAATAAAACTAAAAAGAAAAAAAAAAAAAAAATACCCGAATGTAGAACAAATTATATGTTCCGTATGAAATACAGAACTGTACCAAGGTAGGGGTCCAACAGCGTTAGTTTGATACTCTGCCGACGAAGCTGGCTCTTGATGGCTGCAGCTGGGCTCGAGAAAGCTGTGAAGTAGATAGAAAAAGGCACAAACACAATGAGTGGGTAAATCTACCCGTTAAAAAAAAACAATACCTACAAACGGTACAAAAGTGATTGGGTTCGTTTGTAATAGTTTTTCTTGGCCCTGTTGTGGGTGGTCTGATTCCCGCCTGGGAATCTAATCTTCACTCTTCGGGGTCACTATCTGAAGCTGGGTGCTTAGGACCGCTTCTTTAAGGTTGATTGAGAAGTTAATGTTCTTACAATTTTTATTTTCCTACTTCTATTTTACAAGTGAGGGTTGGACCCCTGTCCTAAAAAAAAACAAAAACAAAGAATTAGAACAGGGTAAACCTAGTTATTACTATTCTACATATGAATCATATTCTGCAGGAAGAATTCCTACAGAATATGAAGCTTATGCAGAGTAGCAGTACAAATGATTATTAGTTTAAAAGGGGCTGTTTTATGTATATGCATACACAGGCAGGAAAAGGATTCTCCCTGGTATACATTTGCATAAAGCAGCATTGCCTAGTTATTACTATTCCACATACGAATCATATTCTGCAGGAAGAATTCCTACAGAATATGAAGCTTATGCGGAGTAGTAGTACAAATGATTATTAGTTTGAGAGAGGCTGTTTTATGTATATGCATACACAGGCAGGAAAAGGATCCTCCCTGGTATACATTTGCATAAAGCAGCAGTGCCTAGTTATTACTATTCCACACACGAATCATATTCTGCAGGAAGAACTCCTACAGAATATGAAGCCTATGTGGAGTAGTAGTACAAATGATTATTAGTTTGAGAGAGGCTGTTTTATGTATATGCATACACAGGCAGGAAAAGGATCCTCCCTGGTATACATTTGCATAAAGCAGCATTACATTTGGTATGAGTCTCACACAGGCACATATACTACAAAATTGCCTAGGTTGTTGTAACTTCTTTGACTAGGGGGAGAGATAGAGAGAGAGAGAGAGAGAGAGAGAGAGAGAGAGAGAGAGATTTGGGGCTGTTCACCTCTGCGCTACTATTACCCAGCTTAGCCTCACTCCAAACTGCTATGTAACGCGCACGTCCGCTAGGGTTAGATATAGTAAATACCGATCTATGCGACCTCTATTTACTATATTTTCGCTAAGATATGTGTAAAAGTTTCTAATTCTAACATTTTTGGGCTGTTCACCTCTGCACTACTATCACCCAGCTTAGCCTCACTCCAAACTGCTATGTAACGCACACGTCCGCTAGGGTTAGATATAGTAAATACCGATCTATGCGACCTCTATTTACTATATTTCGCTAAGATATGTGTAAAAGTTTCTAATTCTAACATTTTTGGGCTGTTCACCTCTGCACTACTATCACCCAGCTTAGCCTCACTCCAAACTGCTATGTAACGCGCACGCCCGCTAGGGTTAGTATGTGCGGAAATAACGGCCTATCCCAGAGCTGTTATTTCCCACATTATACTTAAAGATACATGCGGCTCTTAATCTCTACCTAGTTTTCTCCTTACTCTAGCCTCTGACCCCTAAGTTTGGCTAATTGCTTGAAACGCTACTTAAGCCTACCGCGAATTTTACACTGGCATGCATGAACACTTCACTTTGTTTTCCTACTAGATTTTAGGCATTCTTTTTGATACGCTATTCAATCTAATGCGTTTTCGTTGCAACCTATTTCTAAACCTCAGCTTTAGGCTCCACCGACTAGTCTAGGTTCGCCTAACTTTGCTCTAACCTAAAAATGTACTTAATAGGCTGCCCTTTTTCTAAACTCACCTTGTTTTTGGGTTTAATTATTTAATTAGCATTCATTTGCTTGTATTTTAATATAATGTTGTAATTTTGCTATTATTTTGTACTAATTCTCTAGAAGGAAGCTACATGCTGTTGCGATTTCAAAAGTGATAAGTCGGCGGCTTGGAGGCGTGGCTTAGTTCCACGAAACTACAACCACATCTTAAACATAGGGCGTGTTCGGCTCTACTCTGTAACTTTGTAGTTCGGCTCTGTAGTTCAGCTCTGTATAGATGTTCTTTCCACTTCCACAGAGAGTACCCTTCCACAACCCACTCTGTCTCCAGTGGAGAAACTGATGCTGAGGCAAGCAGTGATCTCTCCAATTCAGATGGTCAAAACAATGAAAATACAGATCAAGTTGATCAATCAAATTCAAATTCAGTTATTCAAAGTAATAGTGATACTGCTATTGTAGATGTACAACCTTCAACTTCAGGTATAAATTCACCTCAACTTGACTCTCAACAAAATCAAATTTCTCAGCTCAATTCAGTCAAAGAAAGACCTATTAGACAGGCTGCTGTCAAGTGTCAATAATTCCTTCGCAGGAATTTATCTGATTTGTAAAAACTTTAATTCTTTTAATTGCAATGGTTTTCATTGCAACTCTTCAGTGGGAGGATATAAAAACTATTATATACTTCCATATATATATCTTCTATTTTGCTCATTTTAGTATTTTATTTTAGGATATAGTATTTTAATTTAGGATTTAAAAACTATTAGGTATACGGTATATATACAATATTTTTTTATTTATTAGTTTTAGCGGAATTTAAATTTTTATCTACATGTGGTATCCATTTTTCACTAAATTTCACTAAAAAATCACAATGTCTTGCGACAATTGTGGACTCTCTTCTAATTCAAAAGCGGTACTTTTTAGTCGTGTTTGTGTAATGTAATCAAATTCAAAATTCAAAATGTAAAAGGGTATAGAGGTAAATTTCTTCATTTCTTTTCAAATATTTTCACTATCAACCTATCTCTATTCTCTTTACCTTCTCACCAATCAAATTTACCCTAACTAAGATTTTAAGTGATAGATTACTAAAACCAAAAGGCAAAGTTATCTAAGGACTATCGAGATCTTATTCAAAGAGCAAAAAAATCTTTGAAAACAACAAATTCAGGTAAGGCTAAAGTAGATTCACAATTGTACTTATATATCACTTTTTAAAACCTTATATCTTTAAGTTTGTAATTAATTTAAACTGCTTTAGATTAAAATTTCGTCAATTGTGTAATCTATATTGGTCTTAACGAACGGATTTGTTGCAAGTTCTTAACAAAGTGCAAGGGATTCAAAATGAACCAAGGATCTGAACCCATATGCAACATAAGAAAACAGACACATTTAGTAGTCACAAGTCATGAATATCACCTAAATGCCGCTAAGCGTAAATAATGTATCATTAAACCATTCATGAACTTCACAAGCCGAACAAGGTAAACCGAAACCATATTCTAGTTATCCAAACCAAACCACCAGTTGATATCTTTTTCATGTACACCAGTCACCAACCCACAAATGCAAATACACTGCAGTCAGTCAGTCACACACACTCATATATATATATATATATATATAAAAAAAAAATATATATATATATATATATATATATATATATATATATATATATATATATATATATATATATATATATATATATATATATATATATATATATATATATTATTGTTTTGTAGGGTTGGGTATCTGGTCAATTCAGAAGAGGGAAGGTTTCGCCTGTCTTTTGTAAGTATGTTTTTGTTAAAAGGGAACAGCACATCCTTTTGCAAGGGCCTCTAGGTTAATCTTCTGGTATTAGTATATTATGCCCCGTTTTGTTAAAATATTTTTCTTACAACAGGAATAGATGAAATCGATAAATGAATATTTAAATAAATCAGAAAGATATAGATATAGTAAATAGAGATAGAGAATAAGAGAGCTATCATCAGGACAACTGAAAGGATATCAGAGCAGAGAGAGTTCACAATAAGGAGAAAAATTCGACCTTAATAATATAAATAGTATAATAAACTAGAGATGATATTAGTGAGAGAAGAGTAAGAGGAGAGATAGTAGAGATTGAGTAGTATTAAGAGATAAGAGAAGTATAGATAGTATTGAGTAGAGAGAGTAGTAGAGATGAGTAGATGAGAGGAGAAATTATAATAATATAGTATATATATGAGTATTATAAAAGAACAAATTAATATGAACCATTATAATATAACGAGTTCAAAAAAAAAGTTTCCTTTACAGATACATTATTTTAATATTTTCTAGTTGAAAGCTAACACCAAAGAAAAATAAATAAATCATTCTTTATTTAGTCAAAAATGAACATAGAAAGTTATTTATTATTAGAAAACAGAGCATGTAGACGAGATGAAAGTTGAGCGAGAGCTGACTGTGGGGAAAGAGATGGATGACAGATGTAGCAGAAGTATCGAGAGATAGACTATGTAAATAGGTGTAGCTAACGTAAGAGTAGTTATTTTTATGATATTCAGAACAAACATAGAATGATAATTGCTAGAGTAGAATGATGACCCGATCCAGATAGAGAGGTAAACTGTAACTCGAATAATTAAACTTTACTTATATTAAGAAACGGAAAATTATATGTGAGATATCAAAGATATTTAAATAACCCATTTAAGATGAATGATAAATAAAGGTGATTAGATGAGTATAGATGAATAATAATGATAAGATATGGATTATATTACTGAATATATTATTATAGAGTTGAAGTATAAGTGATATGAAGAAAGAGAAATAGATATATATATATGAAAAAAATATATATAGTATAATAATATAGTATATATAATGCATTGTAGCTTTTTTGATGGCTTTAATGGTGATGCGGAGAGTGGATAGAGATTGATGTACGAAAAGATTAATTATTAGAGCATGAAGAGTTAGTGTTTAAAAGACATGAGAGAGTCTATTTAAGATGGAGATGAGAGAGACGAGAAGAAAAATGACTAGTTAGATGTAAAATGGTTATAGCCCATAGATATGTGAGTATGTTTTGGTGGTAATGTGACGTATCGATTGGACGCGAGCAGTAGCTAGTACAGTAATATTGAGATACTAAGAGCGTAGTAGAGAGAGAGATCTAAGAGATAGCAGCTATAGGAGAGAAGACCAACCTAGATGAGACGATAGACTAGAATTCATAGAGAAGAAGTAGAGACGGCAAGTCAGTAAAGCGAACGTAGACACTGACCAAGAAAGGACTAGCTAGAAGACGTAAGACCTAAACTAAACGACGAGTAAGAACCATAAATGACTAACACTAACCTAGACCGTAACCCTAACTTAAGAACTGATACAGCTAACCTTACTCTAACCATTAACCAAAATAGAAAAAATGCACTGAAATTAAAGAAGAAAGAATCATTTATTTTTGTTTTTAGTTTTATTATTGCGAAATGCACTTTAAATAAAATTAAAGCTATAATAAATACACAAGAATCACCGTTAAAGGAGAGATCTTAGTGTAAAGAAAGAACGACCAAATTTTTGAGAGCACTAGATATTATAATAAGGGACAATTATGCAGCAATTGGAAAAATTAAAAGGGTAATATAATAAATATAGGTTATATAATATATGAATATATATTATTGATTAATAAATATTCAAAAGAAAAAGAGTAAATATATATATATGAGAAATAATATATATAATATTATTAATATTTAATATGAATATTATAGTATATAATATAAAGAATTATCTGTATGTATAGAGGGCTAACAATAAATACCCTTCCCTTTTATGGTATATAAGGTTAACAGAGTATATATCCGTTATTAACCGCAGATATAGTATACTTGACTAGTATAGAGATGAATGAGAGAGAAAGAACTTTGCGTGTGCACATGAATATGTGAATTATATGGTGCATGGTTAGCAGTGCAGTGGGGGGGAATTTTTTTCAGTTTCCTTCTTTGAAAAATAAAAAGAAATAACATTTTCTAACCCTCTTTGTTTATTTTTATTACAATCATCATATATAGTCGCCATACCTCTCTTTCTGTATGATATAAATTAAATAGTTAATCACCTCCTCCCCCTCAGAACAGATCGCTACTATTATTAACACTATTGGTACTACACCTGATTTATCATTCTAAAAATAATAACCGCTATTATTATTACTATTAATTACTTATATAATATGAAATTATTAAGTATAATACATTATATATAAATATTAATATTATATATATATATTAAATAGGTATTTATTATTATAAATGGTTTTTGTGTATATATTTAATATATATTTATACAACTATTACTATTTCGATGCATTTATTGAGTTTTCTTTCAGCAATAATAATAGATTGGACTATAAATATATTGTCATTTTTATATATATGTGTATTTTTACTAAAGATTGTTAAAATAAATTTCAAATATATACTATATATATAGGTTAGTCTCAAACACTTTCATAGCACTTTTTCACATATAACATATCTACTTATTCTGACTACAATCAAAAACTGACCGTCCGGCTATTACACTTCTAATATTTTCTACTAAAATACACAATGTTTTGTAAAAATATTCGTTTTTCCCGCTCTATTTCCGGAATTAATTCGAAGTGATGGTAGCTCCTTATCTCATCCATTACATAACCTATCTTATTCACACGTATTCCACTCTTAAAGTTATATTCCTCTACTCTATAATACTGTTATGTGTTATACCTTCACTAACTGAATTTAATATCTTAATATTTATATATAATAAACATTTATCTAAGGTATATCACTTTCAATTATTATTATTTAATATCAATTTAGTAATAATAATAATTTAATAACATTTATAAAAAGCTAACTAGTTAATACTTCATCTATAAGATAAATACCCATTTTATACCTTTCAATAAATCTATACCATCTTTTATTCATATATATACTATATCTATTTATATATTTAATTATAATAATATATCTTTTTTGATTTCCTACTTTTTTCACAACTCATTCTATAAGCCAATTTTTCACCACTCTCTCAAAATTGAGAAGAACAATCTAATTTCAACTAATTTCCGTTACATCTTACTCCTAACGATCTATTTCAACATTTTATTGTCTTCTTCATTCTTTACTCTCTTGCTCATCTTTCCCGCTCAAACTAAATCTCGTTTTTAGATCAAAAATTATATAAACATCTTTCGTGATGATTTTCGAAATAAAAACTCCCGAGAATGTTGAAACATATCTAACTTTTCTTTTCATTTTTTCACGGTGATGGTTGCTATTAATTGGTTATACAGTGATTTAAGTAAATAATGCCTACCTCTTTAATTATTTTCATCTCTAAAAATACATTAATCATGTTTCCGATAATAAATACCGTGAACTTGAAATTTCATATATCAATCATGGCACAAAATTTGGAGTTCTGCTTCTGTCAAAGCTATTGATTGTTTGGGGAGTAAAGTAGAGCACCCAATACGCATTCTTTGTAAAAGACCAAAATAAATTTCGCTGCGTGAATAATATAATATAATTTTAAATATATATACTTAATAACAAAATATTAATATTATATATATATTATATTACTAATACTTAATATTTATTATTTATTATAACTTTATTAATAAAAAAACAAAATTTTATTACCATAAATTATTCATACGATGAATCATTATTTAGCCCAAATCTTAAGTATACTACTCAGTATATATATATATATATATATATATTATAAAATATATATAGATACATAGCCCCTACTCGTGGATAAGTTTTTTCAAGACTTACCGAAGTGCTCTCAATTGGCATCTACTCTCGACATTCCAAGCAACAGATCGACCCCAACTAAAATAACTTTATATCGGAACTAAAACACGCTTCGGAGAAAAGAATAATCAACGGAGGTAACTAAAAACCTGTGATATCTATCTGGCATTGAATGACAACATGAAATAGAAAGTAACGAGTATTATTCGTTTACTCTATCCGTTCTAACCTTTATTGGATCAAAAATCCTACATTACCTCCTATAGATTAACGGGACGTAAAAAAGGATCCGGTGCTGCACCAATCCTTTGTGATAGTATTTAATTTAATGATAGCAACTATATTTATTTCAATGCCACTTAACTTATTTTAACTATGAGTATTATTATATATATATTTATCCTACTATTTTCACTTGGCACTACTCTCAGTTAAAATTATATTATATATATATATACATCAATACATCCACAAATTAAGTCAGTTTATCCTATTTAGTATTACAGTAGTATAAATTACAACACACACTGTAAATATTATAATGTACTCAGATAACGGCTAAAATAATAGATTATAAATGGCGTAGCCAAAGCGCGTTAATGCACACTCTAAAATCTAAATTAAAATTTTAAAACTCATAGTAATTAATTAAATCAATAGATACCAATATTTAACAATCCAGTTGTGAATGTATAGGTCAAGTTTAGATCTACTAATATTTACTTTGAACATTTTCCAATTTTGTCCTTATAAATAAATCTATCTCTCTATCTCTCTATTTCGAAGTCATACGTCTAAATCTTATTAAGCATCCAATCTGGGAGAGACGCATAAATAGATCACTTCACACAGGTGAGAAACCTCTTTGTCTTGCTCAGACCACACTGGATTTCTCCTCCTCTAATAATCTCACTTCTCTCTCGAGCCATCTACTGCCTGAAATCGGCGGGCTCTTATAAGTCCAAGACTCTCTCTACATTCTGTTATTCTCTGCCTCGTCTCTCGTAACATCTTTATATCCGCACCCTCTTTTAATAGCCCAACCATATTAGATACCGGCGGTACTGGAACTGAGATAACTAATTTGTTCTTCTTCTCATCTCTGCACCATTTAAATTAACTTAAACATGAGACACATTACGAGTTCTCTTTTAGATTATGTAATTTACTACTTAATATATATCATATAATTATTAATATATATATATATATATAAATAATATTATAATATATATATATACTATCTATATATATATATACTATAAAATATAATGAAGAAAGTCATGTTTACACCTTCAGAAAAATAGAAACGTTTTATATTATGTCACCATCAGTGATGGTGTGGTGTGTGGGTATAGGTTGGTGTTGTGTGGTTGTTGTGTTGTTGTTGTTTGGTTGTGTGGTGTGTGTGTGTGTTGTGGTGTGTGTGGTGTCTGTCTCAGAGACAATGGCGGTATGTTGATAGTGTTGTGTGTGTGGTTGTAGTTGTGTGGTGTAGGTGTGTGTTGTAATTTGCGTTTTGTGTGTGTGGTGTTTTGTTTTCACAACAAATAAAATTGAACCCTCCCCATGTATGAAAAATCCAACGCTACGTCCCGCAAATATTATATATATATATATATATATATATCTATATTATATATTTAATTATACTAATTAAATCATATAAATAAATATATTTATATATTAAATATTATTATATTTATATGATTATATATATATATATATATCTATATGACCTTTAATTATCCAGGGAAGCCAATAAATATAATCTTTCACCCATGAATTCAGATTCAGATGATGACGAAGATAGTATTCCTTTTTCCAACATCCAACTACTTTTTTAATAACAACTCACCCACTTACTCTTGCTCTCTATTTATATATCCCATATTCTGTGGCCCAATTACACACACTATCTTCTCTTCTCCTAAAATCATCACATCCAACTACATTTCCCTAAATCCCATTGTTCCTCGCTCCCAATCGGGTTTAACTCGCACTCCTACTTTTAACCCTTCTAATTAATTCCCAAATATTTTCCTAAACACTCTAACTTACTCCTCTATATTTAACATCCTCTTTTCCATCCCCCCTCCTACCCCTTATATAATTTGTGTTAACATTTAGAAAGAACTTGACCAAAGTTTTTTTTGATGCACTTATGCTCAGCAAATCTATGTAGAACAATATACATCCATTCCACATATAAATCACTATCCTTTTATCAATCCATTTCTACTTATATTGGGGTATAAATATATTATATACTTTTCAAACCAGAAGGATTTCCATTTCGATGATTTCTTCAAAGTAATCACTATTTCATCTTTTGTAATATTATTACCCAATATTTAACATTCTAAACTCTTCCATACGTGGATATTTAATATGTCTCTTTCTTGCCCCCCACCACCTCACCCACTCACTCACCTCCACCCCTCACCACCCACCCCACCCCTCCCCTTTCCTGTCATCTGTGATCTTGCGTAAAATTTTGTTAGTTATCTTAGAAATAAAATTTTTATATATAGGCCCTACTTTATATCTATCATTAAATAAGTGCATGTGTACCAGTATGGGCTTAACTGCTTCAGTTCTTTCTTTATCCGAATCTTAGTTAATTAATACATGCTTTACATAAATAAGTTTATTATTATTATACTATTCATTTATCTATATATCACAACAATACTTTCTCACACTCCACCATTTGTAATAAAGGGGTTCAAATTCAGATAGCATTACTTACATATTTTGACCATTACAATGCTCTCCCTCTACTAATATACGCATTTAATGCCCATCTCCCACATTCATGCAAAAAAGAACAGAATTAATATTATTTTTTTCCATTTTTTAAAAATATTTATCTTCTAATTCTATCCAATTAACACTATCCATCGCTATTCGACTATATCGCTTTTATTCTATTACTCCACTTCGGCGCAATCTTTTTTCAATATGTTCACAAACTTTCAGCCTTGAGTCATAAGTATTAGGCTTCTCTTAATACAATAGGATTTCACTCAATTCCTCTAGAACTCCTTATTCTTTCTCTCTATTTACTTTTCACTTAATTATCCTCCATTTTCTGAGGCCTAAATATTCTCTCGTATTATTACTTAGAGTTGAATATTTATCTTACATTAATCTAAAATCTCAACTCTTGTAAACTCCCACTGTGTTATATAATAATTTCAATCTTTTCTTACACTCCAACCTCTCTTTAACTTTATATTCTTTATGCTTCTACTTAAAATATATCGTTAGATATTAAATTAACGCATTCTTGCTTGCAACCCTAAGACGTTCAACATCCAACAACCTTGCTTTCATAGCATTAACTCACACATTAACCTAACTCAACTAGCGAAAGAGTGAGAGACATTACAAATACTATATGTTCACTTCCTGCATAAAATCGCTGCGCCTTTTTAATTAAGTAGCTGCCAATTTCACCCCACAGCATTAAAACCTTCCTGCATTCCGAGTACCTTAAATTTAGTTTCCTACTTGCGTGAAAATATTTTAAGAATAGACATATACAATCTCGTAGAGCATATAATATACAATTTAGAAAAAAATATTTATCATATTATGAACCCGCCATTGTGTGGTTGTTGAGAGCCTTGCATTCCTCATTAAAACAAGCGTACTAATATTCTCACTAATCTGTAATAACGCTTTAACCTGATACATCACTACACACCTAATTACACAAATTAGCGCTTAAAATATCCATTACAGCGTGCAACTACATAACTTATATCTATTTCCTATTAAGAACTGCCTAAAAAACAACTCTTATAATCTTCAATAACCACTAAACTACTCTAATCCACTGGCTTATTTCATCACCTCTAACACGTCATGTTAATTCAATTTTACTGGGCAATCACTTACAAAGTAATTCACTATCCCCACACTCTCTTGTACAGATCATATATATCTATTATATACTTTTCATTTCATCATATACCAAAAAACGAAAAGTTTAGAAATAAAAGAAATTTGAAAAAACACTTATAATCTTTATTGAAGTTATTCAAATTTAGAAAATAAAAAAATAAAAATCAAGTTTAATTTATGTGTAAATTCAAAAGTTTTTACGTTTTCCTTTTTACTGAACTAATTATCTCTAAGAATTTACGCATTACCCAACTTTAAAGACATACTTTCTTTCACATATCCGATACTTCAATTTTCCTTTTTCATTGTGCTGCCCAAATTTATGAGTATTATTCCACTAAAGGCCCTCAACCATTATAATTAATTTACTATATAATTATTATATAATATATCAATATAATAATATATAATATATATATATATATATATTAATAATATTAATATATAATATATATATATATATATATTATATATATAAATAAATATTATAAATATATATAATATTATAATATAGATAATATATATATATTATAATTATATATATATATATAATATAATTTAAGCAAAAATTTAAGCTTTGTATAGATTGTATATTTAAATCCCTATAAATTGTATATGGCCAGTAACTTTCGGTACGTTTTTAAGAAGACCCCTCTCTTTTTTTAAACAAACAAAAAACTACAACTAAAAAAAGGAAATTTTGATTTTAATTCTAAATTTGAATTACTTTTATGTTATTTAGCAATTAAAGAATATGTAAAAAGAGAAGGTCTAAATAAACAAATAAAAAAAATAAAATATAAATACTTTGAGTTTAAATAGTGAAAATCAAATTGAGTTTAAACTGGCGATCTACTCTTTTTGACTTGTGCCAAATACTTTTTTTTTTCTTCAGGGTCAAAAACAAAGGATTAACATTTCTTTTATTATATCTCTATCAGATTTCTTTCGGTGTTATCCTATTATATATATTATTTACTTTTAAATAAGTTAGAAAATAGAACATATATATATATTTATTTATTATATATTAATATATATATTATATAATTATTATATATAAAATATTTATATATATATATTTATTAATCATAGGTATATTATTATATTATTTATATATATATTATATATTATATTATTATTATTATCTATATATAGAAACTAGTAGCACACGTTTATTTGAACAACTTCTATTTTTAGAGGCGTAATAAGTTTGTTCATGGTTTCCTTCTCCATTAGATAAAACCTCTATTTATAATTATATATTAATTTCGATTATTATATATATTAATTTATTATTATTATTAATTATATATTATTATATTATATTTATTATTATATTAATATCCTTATTATAATAAATATTACTTAATTATTATTATTATATTATTTATTATTATTATGTTTATTGTTAATTATTATTATTATTATATATTATTAATTATTATTTATATTATATTATTATTAATAAATTATTATTATTATATTATTTATTATTATTATTATTTATATCTATTTTTATTATTTTATCTTAAAAGAGGAATATTATTTCACTCTTTTACTTATTGTAATTAATAAATATATAATTAATATATATATATATATAATAATACATATTATATATATAATTAATATAAATATATAATATAATTAATATATTATATATATAATATATATATAACTATTTAAAAAATATAAATTAATTATAAATAATAATATATCATATTATAGATATAATATATTATTTGGTACAAATATATATATATATATATATAAATATATTATATATATTAAAATTATTATTATATATATATAATATATAATATATATATATTAATATATATATATATATAAATTATATATATATATAATAATATATATATATTCATATAAATCATCTATATATATCGATCCAATATCAATACCGATATTAATAAATATATCGATCATCATTAACATATATATAAATTTTACCGTGTTTTTTAATTGGCTTCAGTATCTCTTCTGTAAAAAGTAATTTTATTTTGTAATTGAATTAAATTAATAATTAACTTAATTATTATCATTAATATCACTATTATATCTATTGGTCTATTTTTTTATTATATATACTACCTAAATTTCAATTAGCACAAGTTAAAATATAATATAATATTCTGTATAATTAAAATTATTTATTATTATTATTTTAAATTTATTTTAAACAAGGTTATTAATAAGTGTTTAAATATATTTATTATTAGATTATTATTATTGTAAGATTATACATTTCATTAAAGAAAATCATTATTGTGTTTACTATTGTATATTGATGTTTATATAATTTAGTATAATTTATAATTTTTAAATTTATATTGTTTAATTATAAATTATTATTATTATTAATCATTATAATATTATTATGCTTAGTTTATTATTATTTAAATTTAATTATAATTATATTATTATTATTATATTAATTATATAATTATTATATATATTTATTGATTATTTATATTATTAAAATTACTAATTTTTCATTATATGTGTTAAATTAATTATTATTTTAATTATTTATCAATTTATTTATTTATTAAAATATTCTTTTATTATATATTAAATTAATTAATATTATACATTAATTATATAATTATTATTATTAATTATTTTAATAATTTGATTTTATTATTTTGCTTGTTCATCTACCTTTACCAATAATATATAATATATATATATAATAAATATAATTATTAAATTAATTTCTCATATATATATATATATATAAATATACATATTAAATTATAATTAATATTATAAAATATATAAAAAATATACATACAATTAATATTATATATAATAATTTAATTTATTTACTGAATTATAAGAATATATGTTTTTTGTGGCATATATGAGCCACCTAATATTATATTATGATTGATAAATTAAAATTCATAACTATTTCACTGATATCCCTGAGTGTTTCATGAAAACTTATATATATTATTATATCTATTTATTGAATATATCTTATTAGTATAAATACACAATAAAATATAATCCAATAATACTTATATATTAAGTTACACTAATAACTGGTTACCATGATTAAAATAAGTTTTCTAATAATAATTATTATTTTATTATATTATATATATTATTTATGGACAACCACCACTTTACTTACTGCTGGCAGTAAAAAGAAATTGAAGAACATTTTTTTTTAAGATTCTGAGAGTATTTGATATCTTTGATTTTCAATTTTTGTTAAGATTGTCGAAAATTTAAATTGCAAAAAAAGAATACTATAAATATATTATATATTATATATAAATAATTATATATATATATATTATATATAATATAATATTAAGGGTAGGATATATATATTGTATTTATAAAATATAATATATATATATAATATATATATATATTATATATATATAATAATATATATTTATATATATATTAATATATATAATATATATATATATTATATATTATATATATATATATATATAATATATATTATATAATATATATATATAATATTATATATATAATAATATATAATATAAATTTAAATATATATATTATATGATATATATATCAATTAATCCTTTTTGTTTCTAATTCGGTGTATTAGTAAAGTGTTTAATTTTAATTTTGTTATCTCATTTCCTTATGTAAACATTTAAATACCGAACCCCCTAAATATTTTCACACTAAATCATACCAACTACCCTCCATCAACATGCCATTCAACGTCAGATCATACACTAACACAACACACAACAAACAACACACACACACCACACACACACATAATTAACACACACACACAACCACACACCACAAAATATACACACACACCACACATCAACACCACAACACACATCACACACACACACATATCTCACTAACACACAACACCACACACACCGCACTTCCGTTTCGAACGATTTTTTTAATAGTTATATTATTGAAAAGTAATCTTCGAATAGACCAAATTTAAAATTGGGATTTTTAAGAAATTTGCAGACAATCCTTTTTATTTCTTTACTTAGAATGGTTACATATAATAAAGGTGAAATAAGTTAATAATATATTGTCTAATATATAAGACAACCAGTCCAATGATCTATTTACCACTTTGCTTATAGCTAAGGTCATTACTCCGCTTTTTTATTCAAATGAAAATTAATGTAAAAATAGAAGGTCGTTGGCTTCAGAGTGGATGATCAGATTGTGGAAGTTTGAAAACACTAACTGCTGCAAGTGGCTATTATATATAGCGCCGCTATAAGTAGAATTAAAAAGGCATACAGGATCGAAATTGACCCCATTGAGGGAAAAAGCTTAAAAACTTAATTAATAATTAATAGAATTGTGAACGGTATTCATCTAATAACTAACACGTTTGTAAAACAACCGTTTAATGAAAAATAAGAATTAAATTGCAATACATAAAAATGACGGTTCCCACAGAGTAAGAACATTGTAAAAATAAAAACTGTGGCTCATCAATCTATATCATATATTCACAGTCTACAGCATAAAATGGCCGTAGGTTGAGGTCTGTACACCACTATATATATTACAATAAAAAAAAAAAAAAAAAAAAAAAAAAAAAAAAACTCAGCTTAACACAAATCTACCTCGTAAAATGTCCAAAAGGCTAGAAAGATTAAAATCTCATTATATAGAGAATAGGAAAACTCCCCTGCATTCAGCATTTCTTTAAAGAACTATGAAATTTAGAAATCAGAGTAACAAAATAGAATTTTCCAGCAAAGATTAATGGTGAATTTATATACTTTGAGAAAAGAACAACAAATAATTAGTTAGGTTTGAAGAAGATAGGTCCGTTTGGTGCATTAGTCCCCCCTGACATAATAACGGCACTTTAATAGGAATTAATTGTATCACCATATAGGACTTTTAATAAAAACTATGGATAAATACTAATTATTCATATATAATATATCTACAATAACCACAGATGATAGAATCCTACTTTAATAATTTTATTATTAAAATTCATTTTATGAAATTTATCTTTTTCTTAACCCAGAAGCTTATTTAAGTCACGTTAAACTTTTATGCATTCCTCAATAATTTTAACAGTCCAGCAAACTAGAATATTATAAATATATCCTTTTATTACCTAAATCCTAATATTTATTAATTGTGATTAAGAGGATAAATTGGAGATTGCACACAAAACCTCCTAGGGGAAATCCCACCTTCAACGAGGCTGTTTGTGTCGCCCATAATGGATCCTATACCTAATCATTCAACTGGCATATTCTCCTTTCCTCCTGACAACCTCATATTTATGGGTAGTTTCGCTTACCCCTTACTAACACACTTGTTAAACCAACGCACTCGGAGAAATTCTATACGAACATAGTTATCTCCGCTATGTTGCATACCTTAGATCCAACCAGGTTAAATCTAATTCAACTTTTCCGCCTAAAAGAGAGTTCACATGCCTAGAAAACCATCAACTACGCGTAATCAACAATATTATTACTTCCAGATAAAATTCAAAACGCAAATAGATCTGAACACTGATCCACCGCTGATCCCACTCTTGCCTAAACTAGTCCATCGTTATAGTCAGCATTGCAGTTTTTTTCTAATGACCACACTCTAAGTATTCTTCGCAATCTCTAATTTTTCAGATGTCGTGGAGCGGAACTTTAGAAGTAGTAAGGACCTAAGATTTAAAGCGGAAACTAACTGAATTAGCTTATACCCGCGGTTTTTAAAAAGCAATAGCGGATAAACCACGTTATGTGGAAATGAAAGCGTTAGTTTTGCTAATATATTTTGTGTTTACAATTATATAAAACGAGTCTTACCCAACCCATACATATCTAAATATATAATATAAAATTATATTTTATTAATAATTTATAAATTTATTGTTAATATATATAATATATTTATATATAAATATATATATATATATTATATATAAATATATTATATATATAATATAGAGGAGAAGAGAAAAGAGTGAGAGAGAAAGAGAGAGAGAGAGAGAGAGAGAGAAGAGAGAGAAGAGAGAGAGAGAGAGAGAATTGTTTATATTATCATTATTACATGCATATAGGGATGGCAAAAAATAATCGATATATTCCGAATATATCGATATTTGCTCGATTATACGATATTTTTGGGCGAATATTTTTCATAAGGCCGAGATTATATCGATATTTCGATATTTTTCCTTAATATCGAAAGTGGGATAGTTCTTTTTCAAAAAAAAATTTTTAAATGGCCGGAAAAAATTAAAGTCTTATCCCCTCCCACACCCTGATATAGTGATGAACCTTTTTTCCCCCCATATTTTCGTTCTTCGTTTCGTCACCCAATGTCGTGTATAAATATAACCGAAAAAGGGGTTTAGATTTTTCGTCTTTTTCGGGAACCAAAAATAGGAGAGGGGGGAATCGACATGGCAAACAAAATACCATAATAGTCCATAACTGTGTTCTGAGTATTTCACTAATCCACATATAATTTATTCCAAGTTGTCAAGTGGGATAATACGACCAAAATAAAATTTGGAAAATGATAGTTAAAAATGCCATATAATAGTTTATGTTTACAAATGAAAATATCTTACTGTAACATGCGAACGTCTCAGGTCTCGTCAAAGAAACAGTATTCATTATTAAACATGTTTGGCCTCAAATGACAAGGACATAAGTTGACTTCCGACATTCAAATCAGTTAGTTCTTTTAGATGCATTAGATGAAAGTAATTGTACTTGGTAATATATTATTATATAAATTATATATATTATATAATATAATTATATATATATATAATTATATATAATAATATCTATATATATATATATATATAATATATAATATATAATTATATATATATTTATATATCTAATATATATAATAATATTATATTATAGTATTATAATTATATATAGTATATAATAATAATATATTAATATTATAATATATAATTATAATATATATTTAATTTTAATATATATAAATATATATATATATATTATATTATTATAATTAAAATAAAATGAAAAATGTGGTTACACTGAATACAAGGATAGAGTTTAAAATAGCTTTATCAATAGTTTATTTTTTCCTTATTAATATAAAGTTATAAACTTTATTATTTATTCCTGAGACTGTTAAAGAACTTTGGCAGTCCACTTCAGACCAAGCCTGATCCTGAAATTTACGTGTAGCCTGTGGGAAGTTCAGGGTGTCAGTGGTGGACGAAGATAATCATTGCCGAAATCTAATACCAACAGGACACCTGTGAGTTGGTTTACGGTTAACATACCGGGTACCGACTATCTAATCATCTACGGCGTTTACGATTGTTCCCTTAAATACGTACTAACTAAATACGATTAATAGCTATACAAAGTTAGTAATTAGGGGTAACATCACAACAAGCTTTTTTCTCTCTTCCTTATGATAATCGTCCCTGGCAATCCATTTCGACTTCTTTAAATATAATTTCATTTTATCACTAAATTTAATAGATTTTTCTTAAGATCCAGACTTCCAGAGTTCTCCAATAAATCTAGTCTTTCTACATCCTCCAAATTAAATTAATTTTCGTTGTTTAGAATGCAATATTTTGTACTTTACATAAAAATCATTTTGAATATTCCTAGCTTCATTATACTTTAATAGTTATTTTTCATTTTTAATACGAAAAAAAATGATTTTATATTATTGTTTTATTTTTTCCCCCCTTAGTGAAAGTTTGATTTTCTTTATTTAATTTTATGATACAGGTCCACAAAAAATCAAAAACACCCCAGTTCTCAGATCAACATCAACGTCTTTTCTAGCCCAATTCAGTCTTTCAAACCTTTTGGAGTGAAACTTGAAAGTTTGGAAAACCTGAAAGAGTGAAGACCTTTTTTCTTCTACACTTTTTCTTCTGACCATTACGTTCCCTGCTTATCATAGATTTTAGGTCTAACTAAGGCCTTTCTCTCTCTCTCCCATCTCTTTCTCCTCGTTCCTTCTCTCTCTCTCTCCTAAATATATATATTATTATATATATATATACTATACTATATATATATATATATAAATATTATATGATAGCTCACTCATATTATATATATATCACTACCTATACCTTATATATATCAATGGGACCCTTGATTAGAACTTAGAGGACAGCCTTACTCCTAAGTTATATATATATATAATATAATATTAATTATAATATATATATATATATTTATATATATAATTATAATTTAAATATGTCATTATCATTACACACTCTATTTTTTATATATACTATCATCTATATTTAACTGTCAAAAAACCTACTTTTACATTTCATAGTACAACTTAGTCAAAACAAATATCTTATAATCTATATGGTAAAAGTTACTTT
>JABUQX010030104.1:0-7500 GCA_015478945.1 Trachelipus rathkii
AAGAGATTATTCCTGCTTTTCTCAATTTTTCTTCCTCACACTGACTCTAAGGAACTCGCTAGTCTATCATAGTAGCCATATATCAACGATTATCATCTTCACTCATGATACGAGATTTCGTACACGCGATGCGTGTGTATACATGTGAGTAAAGGTGGTAGCAGTATTATACTCGTTTTTTTTATGTCCGCGGCTGAGTTCTATTGGTACCTCCGTGTGTCAAATGATAAATTTTATTATTCACTGCACGTGAATGCTACATCGTTCTAGTAAAGAGAGCGCAGAGGACGTATATAGATAAATCCTGCTCTATGAAGATTATCATTGAGACGTGTTTGATAGAGTATGCTTATATAGGTTCTCTCGTCTCTCTGTTGACAATATATCATCCTTGGCCTTAACATAAACAAAAAATGTTTTGAAAACCTCAAATCAGAGTGGTTGCTAGAGCGGCCTCAAAGAAACTGGAGTTCTGTTTAGAGCGCAAGACTTTTTTTCCTCTCTTCTCAGTTACTCAACCTATACAAGGGTCTCATCGGCCTTGTAATGGAGTAATTGCTCTCATATCTGTGGAGGGCGGGGGCTCTGGTTTCATCCGGTCTTTTTCGATAGGCGTCGAGATCAAAGTGGCGCAATAAGACTTATTAGTCACACTGTCCTGTACTTTGCTATGTTCACTTGACCCTTTTATATTTTTGCGTTGGGATGTTGGTTGCTTTATCCTTTTCTATAGGTACTGTAGAGGCAAGTGCTCGAGGGTACTATCCACTCGCGTACCACCACTTTACCAACGTCCTCGTAGCACAAGGGGTGCTGTGTCAGCCCATGATTTTTGTGTTGATGTTAGTAACTCCAGACTGGTTCGCTGCGGTGCTACTTTCTTCTTGCCCCCTCTGTTCTGTGGAATTCTCTTCCAATCATCTGTGTTTCCTACTCAATTTATTTTCCCTCACTTTTAAAAGCCTGCGTCTGTGCTTATTTGCACGTAATTTGCGTTAGATGGATTTTGGAGGCGTTCAACACCCATCCTTGAATAGGGTTCTGCTCATGGAGCGGGTGGTGACAGCTGTAAAAAAAATAAATAAATAAAAGTTTCTAATAAGGAATTCCTAAGCTAGCTGAAACCCCACAGATCTGGGCATCTCGACGGTGAACCACTTCTAGAATGCATTAAAATTAGCATTATACCTCGATGGGTCCTGTACACTGACAAAAAAAAAAAAATAAAAAAAAAAGACAGATGAAGTGGAAGGTCCGCTTATCTGCACCCTGGTCACAGCATGCTGATAAGTGACGATGGTGTTTTCAGCAAATAAACCTATTGAAGACTGAGGATTTGGATATGTTAGACTTTGATAAGTTCATGGTCGAGAAATGGCATTGACATCTCATTCACCTTCAAGGAATCACACCAGGAAGCCTCATCGTAAAAACTGAAGAGACAGTCATCAAGGAGCAAAGATAAATTCAATTTGCAGTCTGTGAAAGAGGAGATGAAACTCTACGAAAACATGGAGATGCTCCCTGCCTACAGAAGAGAATCCTTTAATGTGGTGGCATGAAAATGGCAAGGTTTTCATTATTATCAGTGCTTGTAGGCAAATAATTTATCAGCACCTCCTTCATCAGTCGAGAGAGAGCGTATTTATAGTGTAGGTTAGGTAGGAATGTTAACACCCCAAAAAGGAACAGCCTCTCACCAGATACTAGTGAAAGCCTTAATGTTTTTGCATCAAAATTTGAGAATTTTTGAATTGAGTATTGAATGATATCTATCCTAAAGGAGTATTTTATTCATGTCATGTTTTGATTAATAGCGTTTTTTTATTTTAACTTTTTGCTGATTAATTGAGGTCTCTTCTTCATTATTTTATCTTTATATTGTAGCTAGTTCAAGAATCTTCTTGTAAATTTGTAATCAGTTAAAGGACATAAAAGCTAGTAGTAAACTTTGTTAATACTTTACTTGAAAATTGAAATGGAATATTTTTTATATAAACAAACATATAAAAGTTAATTGCAATATTATATTTGGCAAATGCTATACACCAAACATGACATAAATAAATAATCCTTTAAGATAGATACCATTCAATACTCAAATTCAAAAATTCACAAATTGTGATGGCCAAAAACATTAAGCTTTCACTAGTATCTGGCGAGAGACTGTTCCCTTTTTTGGGTGTTTACAATTCCCTACCTACACTATAAATACGCTCCCTCTCGAACTGATGAAGGAGGTGCTAATAATTATTTGCCTGCAAGCACTGATGAATAATGAAAAAACCTTGACCATTTTAATGCCACCGCATGAAAGGATTCTCTTCTGTAGGCAGCATCTCAATGTTTTCGTAGAGCCTCATCTCTTTCACAGACTTGCAAATTTGAATTATCTTTGCTCCTTGATGACTTTCCCTTCAAGTATTTAAGATAAGAATCTCTGGTGTGATTCCCTTTGAAGGTGAAAGAGATGTCAATGCAATTTCGGCAATGAACTTACAAAGTCTAACATATCCAAATCTCATCTTCAGTGGTTTATTTGCTGAAAAGCCATTCATCGTCACTATCAGTGCTGTTGCCAGGGGTTGCAGATAAGACGGCTTCATTTTGCTTTTTTTTTTTTGTTTTTTTTTTTTTTTGTTTTGTTTTTTTTTTTTTTTTTTGATCAAGCGAGCAAGCTCCTCGCGTTAGTCCTATGGTTTAATGCATTCTATAGAAGTGGTTCACCGTCGGAGGTGCCATCTTGTGGGGTTTCAGCTAGCTTAAGGAATTCCTTATTAGAAACTTTTTATTGATTTTATTTTTTTTATATATGTCACCACAACTCACAGACAGAACCCTATTCAAGGAGTGGGTATTTGAACGCGTTTAGATATTTCTAACGCAATTGCAGCAGATGAGCACACGCGCAGGCTTTAAAGTGAAGTGGAAATTTAAATTGAGTGAGGAAACACAGCATGATTGGAAGAGAATTCCACAGAACAGAGGTGGGAGGAAAGAAAGAAGCCCCGCAGCGAACCAGTCTGGAGTTACAACACATAAACACAAAACACTCATGTTGGCCAGATCAACACGGAGCACCCTTGTGCTACGCAGGGTGTCGGTGAACGGGTGGTGGCGTGACGCCAAAGTGGGAATAGTTCCACTTAGAGCACTTGCCTCCAGAACAGTATCTAATAGAAACAGGAGACTAACAAACACGCAACATCGCGCCGCAAAAAATATAAAAGGGTCATAAGTGAGAACATAGAAAGTACACAGGACAGTTTCTATACTCGCAGAACCTTTTTGGCCTTCCTGAGCTATCGGACCTACATCGCAAGAAGCCGGAGATGAAACCAAGAGCGGCCGTCCGCTCACCCCACGATATGACGAGCAGTACTCCATACAAGGGGCCATGATGGAGACCGCTTGTAACTAGGTGGAGTAACCTGAGAAAGTGAGGAAAAAAGATCTCGCCTCTTAGAACGAACTCCGCAGTTTCTTTGGGCTGCCGCCTAGCACACTTGTGATTTTGATGGTTTTCAAAAAGATTTTTTTGTTTATGTTAAGGCCAAGTGATGTTTATATGGTCCAAAGCAGAGAGATCGATGAGAACCGTTCGAAAGAGATAGAAAGTTAAGTGTCTTAGAGAGAGAGATTTGTAAAGTTGGGTTTCTCAATAATTAAATTTTCAACAAGCTTGAGGACGACCCAACCCTGGAATATAGTATCCAGGATCACGATAATTGAATCGGAAAGATTAGGACGAGAGGCATATGTCTAGAAGTATGAAGAGGAGGAGAAGGAATATTGTATGGACGTTGAAGATGAATGGTCCAGTCATCGACACATATGAGTGGATAGAGTTAGAATTGCAGGTGAGAAAATCATTGATGAAAAGCAGGATAAAGTATAGGAGATAAAACAGAACCTGAGGAACACCAACTATTGACAGAAAAAAGAAATAAGTCCGCCCATCAACAACAGCAAGCATTGAGCGATTTGAAGATAAAGCTAGGACATAAGAAGCAAAGAGAAAGAAGGACAACCCAAAGGAGGGGAGCTTGGAGAGCAGTGCGCGTGCCCCATACCAGGTCAAAAGCTTTGGACTATGTCAAGACGCCACCACAATTCAAGTCTTCCCGTAAATCTAAGGGGGAAAACCATAAATCGGTTAAATAGGACAGTATATCGCCCGCCAGTAGATCTCGAGAACCGAAAGCCGTACTGGTAATCAGAAAGAACGGGAAAGAGATTCCAGATGAATCTAAAATGAGGAGTTGAGAAACGGTTTACAGATAAGATCTAGAAAGGATACCAGTGAGAGCTATGAAGGCGCGATAGTTAGAAGGATCAGAGCAGCATCATTTTTTCGGAATAGGTTTGGACATATGCGCAGCTTAACCAACACTGAAGGAAATGGCTAGTATATGAGGCAATAGAGAATATAGTTGAACGAGGGTGGGGTCAGCCGGAAGGACACTTCCTCAAAACTCGGAGAGGAATGCCATCCGGGCCCACCTGCCTAACGTTCATAGATTTCAGGAGCTCATGCCCCCGATCAAATGAAATGACAGGTAAAGCATAATAGGACACCTGAGTAAGAGAAGGAGGAGGAAGAAGAGGAAAGGAATCCAGAATCGTCCAGGGTTGAATTAGAGGAAAATAGGGGCAAAGAGATGATTGGCCATTTCAGTATGAGAGTATAGTAACCAATAGAATCATCAAGAGCCGAAAGAAGAGGAGGAAAGTGATCAGATTTACAGAAGTTGTTTAGAGAACGTTGTTTTGTTGCAAGGAGGCCAGAGAGATTGTCAGTAGGAGAATCTCCGGAAGCGAGGTCTAGTCAGGCATTTATTGCGTTTAATGAAAGTCCAGCTTTGCTCGTCTATGAGCTATTCAGCCTGAATACGATTTCTAGCTGAATGAAAATGGCGAGAGTGATAGGAGAACGAAGATTTTCCACACACCGCTATAAGCATTGTCTATAGCCTGAATGGCCAGGGAACAAGCACGGATCGAACATGGATTTTGAGGGAGAAAAAGGTTTAGTCTAAGAAGGAAAATAACGAACCTGCTCATCCCATTAACCAATTACAGTTCCCACTTTTATCGGCAGAATCTGAAGCGTCTTAAGAGTCAAGGACCAGTCACTTCAATTATAGTTAGCGTAGAAGCTCTATCGCAGTGCCTCCCAATTCAGGCCCCAATCAAAGTGCTACGAAAAACCGCGTAGGGCCAGGATGGAGAGTTGGGGGAGAAAGTATTAAAATTAAGGGATATAAGGTTGTGGTCAATTACCGATAGGAGCGAAGGTGGTGATTTATAGAGAAAAGGACTAGTGGTGAAACATAGTCAGTGTGTCAAGAAATCGGTTGGGAACGATCCGGAATATGTGGTTTCTTTAAATAAGTTTGCTCCAGATCGTTGAGAATACTGAAAGATTCGGCTCCCTCCCAACTAAATCAGTATGAGAGGACCAACCCAGCATTTCAGTTTTGTGTACATTGAAAATCCCTAAATAGAGGACCTCAGTATTTGATGAGAAGATATAACAAGTCTCGTGAGAAGTAAGTAAGGTAATCAAAAAAGGCATGAAAATTTGTTCTGTTAGGAGAACAGTAGCGAAGCCATAGAGATATTTAAGTAGAAGGAAGAAAGATTTAAGCCACAGAATATCGAAGTAGGAGATTCGAGATTCTCCGAGATCTGTTATAGGCTGAGTATTAATGTTTACATAGCACATACTCCACCCTTCAAACGGAAATTATAGAATAAGTTGTAAGTTTGGAATCTTTGAACGAGTTGAAAGGAATGAATTCTTGTCCATCTGGGTCCTCAGACAAAGCATAAAATTAGGTTTAGAGTTAAGAGAAGGTAGTATTCCATGGATGCAAGAGTTAGAGTGCAAGCCATTGATGGTTTGGTAAAGTCAAAAGAAATCCACGCCTGTGCAATCTGCTATCATACACGCACACGTAATAAAAAAAAAAAAAAAAAAAAACAGATAGAAACAAATAGACAAAACCCAAAAGAGAAATGAGGAAAATTTTATTCGTACGCTAAAACTAAATTTTAAAACGATAAAACCTATTTACAGCAAATATCTAAAATATGAATAACCCAGAAAGTTTAAAAACACTTACGCACTCACACGCTTCTCACGAAATTGCGTACCAAAAAAAAATACTATTGATCAGTATCCTAAAAAATAGTAGATAAAATCTGTAGATATTAAATGATGTAAGATTTTGAATTAAATATCGGCTGTCCAAATTAGGTAAGATTCGTTATTGATATAGACTAATAATGACCACAAGTTGGAGAGACGCTTGTAAAAATTCTGATGTGAGTGTTTAAAGTAAGGCAACTCGAGGAAACAACAAGACATATGCTTGCGTGATAAGACGTCTTCTATCCTGATATCGAACTTAGAGATTATGTTATTTATTTAGACGGACTCCTAAAATGCTAGGTGTTCTCGATGGAGAATTATTTCTTGAACCATTCTCCGAAAAGTGTATAGATAGTAATTACGGTCTAAGTATCGGCCATATATTTTACCGATACCGTGATACCAGTTCAAAACTAGGCTGATACTACCCGTCGGACACGCCTTAGCGGATACTATATAATTGCGGTCTACAACGTATAATCATTCCTTAAATAGTACGTGTTTAATATGTACAGTTAGGACTCTACAATATTTTCTGAAATAAGATTATCCAAAATCAATATATATTCAATGATGTATATATATAGGCTTCTATATATTAGTATTATAGATATTTTATCTAGATTTTGAATCAGTGTTTCATCGTCAGTTATATGGTGATCTATGGCGAAACTAGCGTTCCCCGAATAGGTAATTGCCTTTACAACGCTATGCTAAATGTCTCGCTGGTCTTCTCCACTTTTCCAGCTGCCTGAGGATGATATTTATATTTGTCCATTTTATTTTAATGATATTTGCTTGGTAAAAGTTGGTTGAAAAATTTTAAGTTGTGAATTATTTACTAATAATGTCTTTTTGTGTATTAATGAATACATTGGTGACAAAAATGATTTATCATCATTTATGCCAGGGTTGGCATTGATTAAATCAATTGATTTAATCAGTTGATTAAATCAATTGATTTTTTTTATGAAAAAATTATGATTTTTTTGATTTAGCTTTGGGCGGGGTGACTTGGACCACTTTAGGTATAACTTCGTCTCCCGACTTTCCCCTAATGCACTTTTAGAATTTTTTTTCTGAAATTCAAGGCCATATAGTCAGGTAATAAGCACACAAAAGAAAAGATATAATTAATGAATTCCTACATAATAAAAGTTTTATTAATTTTTGAGCGGAGAGGGGTGAATCGGACCCCTTATTTTTATTCTTAATTTTAGTGTAACATTATTCGACATTATTATTAACTTAGTCGACGCAAGTTTTAATATAGATTAAAGTGACTATCTTATATTCAAGAAAAATTAAATATACAATTGAATTTATATGTAAATAGAGGAATT
>JABUQX010030104.1:15000-20000 GCA_015478945.1 Trachelipus rathkii
GGAATAATGCATTAGTGAATACTTTTTTCAAATTTATTTTAGCCTTTTTCTTTCAATATCCCTTTTTTCCTTAATTAAGCATACAGTAAACTTAGTAAGAAAATAACTACCAATTATCCCAATATATATAATATATATATATATATATATATATATATATCTATAATATATATTATATATATATAATATATATATATATATATAATATATAGTTAATATATATATATATATATTATATATAATATAAAATCGGAGGGAAAAGCAAGAGAAAGAAGAGATTGAACAAACCGGACGCTAGACGAGACGAAAAATTACGCCTGACACACAAACCTACACCACCCATACCCACTCGCGCATGCGTAGAGAAGCGTATAACACACATCTGAAGGTCAAACGTAACGTAGCGAACGAGAGAGAAACATAGAGATGAAAAGATTATAGATAGTCTATATATAAGCCGAGCCTATTATCATTATTATTTTCTTGCAGTTTAGAAAATTTTATTCGCGCTTAGAAAATCTATAACTATATAAATGAAATTCAAATTATATAAGTTATATTAATTAAGCCAACATATATATATATAGATCGAACGTTTATTAGCTTTTTTGGGGAAATAAGAAGTTTTTTTTTTAGAGATTAAAGTATCTTTTCTTTTGTAAGCCAGCTTATATACTATATATATATATCTCGTCAACGAGACTGCAGTGTTTTTTTTTTAAAGCAAGCATAATATATATATATCTATCGGAGATTATATAATATATATATATATACAGTAACGAGACTGCAGTGTTTTTTTTTAAAGCAACCACAAGCATATATATAAATATATATATATAAATAATATATATATATATATATATATTTATATATTATATTATATATTATATATATATATTATATATATATACTATATATTATAATATATATATATATATATATATATCGATCGAGACTAAAGTGTCTTTCTTAGTGAAGTTTTGGGCAAATCGAACAAGACTAATGTCTTCTGTTTTTTTATGATTAACACCCTCTTTAATCAGTTTTTCCTTTTAAAAACCATATCGAGAAGCTACTCAGTTTTTTATGTTTGTTTTTTTTTTGTGATTAAAATTAAGCAAAGCTTTGATTATAAACTATATATATAGCCCGACATATATCATTATTATTTTCTTGAGTTGAGAAAATTTTTTCGCGATTAGAGAAGCGTTAAGCAATAGTATTACAAATATATAAGTATTATTTAATAAGCCAACAGTATATACTATAGTCGAACGTTATTAACTTTTTGGGGAAAATAAGAAGTTTTTTTTTAGAGATTAAAGTATCTTTTCTTTTTCGTAAGCGAGCTTATATATATATATATAATATATATATATATTATTATATATTACATCAACGAGACTGCAGTGTTTTTTTTTTAAAGCAAGCATATATATATATATTAGTCTATATTTATATATATATATTATATGATAATACAGTCAACACGAGACTGCAGTGTTTTTTTTTTAAAGCAAGCATATATATATATTCTATACAGAGATATATATATATATATATAATATATATATATATATACAATATATATAGTATATATATATATATATAATATGATATATATAGTCATCGAGACTAAAAGTGTATTTACTTAGAAAGTTTTTATGGCAATCGAACAAGACTAAGTGTCTTCTGTTTTTATGATTAACACCTCTTAATCAGTTTTTTACTTTAAAAAACCATATCGAGAAGCTACTCAGCTTATGTGTTTTTTTTTTGTGATTAAAATTAAGCAAATTTTGTGCTAATTTTTAAGACAAACGTAACAGTGATAGCCAGTGTTTACAATCGTTCATTTTTGCATAATTTTAACGATAGTTTTTTTTGTTGTTTCTAAAAGGATTCGTTTTATTCTCTAAAGTGAGGGTAGAAACGGCCCTAAAGAGGGTTACAGACTCGACGAGTTGCTTCAGAAAACGATCCTTTTAGATAAGTCGAGTACAGAACTCACTATAGCTAACCATAAATCCTACGTGGATGGGGGCGGCAGCGGGTATTATTACTTTACTCCGAGACCAGGTGAGGGTACATGTAAATGCATCCATCTCCCGACCAGGGTTTGAGGACCCATCGGTATATCCTAGTCAAGAAAGGGGACGCAACCCCGCCCCACATGGAAGATTTATGGCACCGTTAAAGCATTTGAATGTTTCTCCCGCACGGGAGGAAAGAAGAAACGCACAGGTAAAAGACCCAATAGGGCAAGGCAGGTTAAATAATGAATATATTCCACAGGGAACCACGCATTCATTACAAAGTTTTAGTCATAAAAGTGACCCACAGGGAGTCACCCCAGTGTCGCAGAAAACGAGAGTTTATTTAGCCCGAGAAGAACCACTGGATGCTGATTCCAGTGAAGAAGAGGAAGAAGAAGAAGAAGAAAAATCGTACTTCGTAAGCAACTTCTCCGGACCCAGAGTTCGATTTCATTAAAACTATATATATATATTATAGTATATATATATATTATATATATATATATATAATATATATATATGATATATATATATATATAGTATATATATAATTAATAAATAATATAATATTTAATGTTTTAAATTTAATGTTTGGGGTGGGGTGGTGGAAAAACAACAATGAACACATATCTGGATAACCGTGCTTGAGAGTAAGAAGCTCGGCCCAGAACGACGAATAAATTAAGTTTAATAGAGAGGAAAATAACGCTTTAAAGTAAGCTAGGCAACAGTGCCCCGTTCCTCAAAAGTTTTAGCAATAAAGTTTGCTCATTTAAGTTTTAATAGAGAGGAAATTAGTGTTTTAAAGTAAACCAGGCGACAGTGCCAACTTCCTTTTAATATGATTTTCAGTCAAATTTTAAACAAGGTCCGAAACTGTCGGAAGAAACAGGAAGCCCGTTTCGAGCGGCATTTATCGTTTTTTAATTTTATTATTGAATTGAAAAGGGAACCGATAACTAAAGGTAAATCATAGCTCTGTTGAATGCAATCCTTCGTAAAAAGACTTGCGTAATACATCTTATTATGTTTGATGTTACATAACAGCGTTCTAAGGTTAAAATAACCGAGCCGGTCTTCAAACGGAAAAGACTTAAGTTATTTCATCTCATCATGTCTGATGTTGCGTAATAGCGCTTGAAAGTTAGGTCCTTTTAAAGGAAGTTACCAGTTTTTGGGATGATGTTTTCCCCTGTGTTTTCCTGAGTATCCTAAAAGTAACCAAGCCAGTCGTTGATTACGTTGCGAAAGTAGCCAGATGTACTTTACTATGTTTTTATAGTTAGCCGCTCCATTCTTTTAATTTTTTAATATAAATTTTAAAAAACAAAGGTTTTAAATGACAGTTTATTTCATAAATTTCGTACATGGAGACTCATACGATTGAGACAGCCCTCTCCTAAAGCAGAAAGATAAGGAATTTATAACGTTATTTTCCTACAGCGTTGATTTAAAAGATGTCCAGTAACAGATTTTGACGATAACATTTTTTTTTTATTTTTATTTTTTTTTGCTCTTTTTAGGTTAGAGAAAGTATCTATTTCAAAGTAGAGTAGCTTTCAAAGACGTTCCGATGAACACGTTTTTTTTTTTTGATATATGAGAATTTTTCCAGACTTGGAAATACGTTTTTTTTGCTCTCCTGATATTTTTAAATATCATTTCTTAATTTTAAAATAAAGTAATTTTTATGATTAAGGAAAGTTTCATAGTCATAAGTGCGCTTATTTTTTTTTATATATACTGCATAAATACGTTCACTCCGTAGGGGGGAACAACCAATTTTTAAAATAAAAAATATGTTAAATAGAAAAAGTAAAAACTTTTTTATAAAGAAAAAAAAAATAAGAAACAAGCTTATGTTTAGCTTCATTAATTTTAACAATTTAGCTTTAATTTAGACTTATTTTTTTGTTTAGCTTCATTAATTTTAACAATTTAGCTTTAATTTAGACTTATATTTTTTAATACTTTTAGAAAAAATATATCTAGCTTTGTAATTTGATAGCATTTGCTATAAACTAGCTAAAGATTAAGTCAGTAATTGCTTTGTTTTAACTAACCATTAACTTTAATGTTTACCGCTTTGTTTTAATTAATCTTAAAGTTTTATCTGATCAGTGATTGATCTGGCGACCATTTTAATTATTAGAAAACTAACCTTTTTTATTAAGTAATGATCTTTTTTCTTTTAAGTAGTTGATATCATTTCGCGATATTAACATTACTAACATTTGCTTTAATTTACATGATTAATTTTAAATAGGTTAAAGCAATATAAAGTAACAATTAAAACCGCCTCTAGTAGGAACAGTTTCAGCGTTTTTTTTTTAATTTTTATTGTTAATTTTTAAAGGAAAACAAAAGCATTTTTAAACTAATACCTCCTGGAAAATCGAAAGAAAATAAAAAATAAATCAGTAGCCTTAGACTACCATGCACCATTGGTATACGTTTACCAAGTTTCAGACCTATATTATAATGCGAATCGTGTCCCTATATACCATTCTCATGTTAGGGGCAAGCCTAGAAATTAACCGCCTGAAAAACCCATACACCAGACACCAAACTTATCTTGTTTTCCTACCTTGTTTTTATCTATCAGAGTTTTAGTATGTAACCTTTCTGGACAGTAAAACTTCTTCATGTTCCAGAATTTGTAAATTTAACCATGTTCCTCATCCTGGAGATGCGAGACTACCATCTCGATGGATGCTAGAAAGGTGTTCTCCTTAGACAGGATGCACACTCATGTTGATTTGTTCAAATCTTTCAGATAAAGATTCCTTTCTTAAAGGGGGGTCCTTTATCGGAATTCAGTTTTGAATACAAAACAATATTTAAAATCAACATGAATTGTGCAATGTGTTTATGAAACCTTTACAAGTTCCAACAAACCAAATTCTTTACTCTGTTCTCACGATCTCAAATCTGACTCATACAAGAAAACACTTCCTCTTT
>JABUQX010030104.1:27500-33915 GCA_015478945.1 Trachelipus rathkii
TATATTCACGCATATACTCGTTATTATTTTGCTTGTTGCGTTTCTGGAGAAATAGTCGGTCTCAAATGTAGATATATTTTTCTATTTTTTTGTAGTTAACTGTCTATATATATATTATATATATATATATATATAATATATAAATATATATATATATATATATAATATATATATATAATATATATATATATATATATATATAATAAACGGTTTCAAATAATTGAATTTCTCCACTTGTCAAATATATTATATATTTTTTGCGTTATAAGTGAACAAAATATTTCGGCAATTAGGTATCTTTGCGGAAAATATTATTTGGGGTTAATTGGGTATTTTTTTTAATCCTTTGCATATTTAATCATAGGTGGTGGTTTATATTAGATTTAAATCGTGCGTTTTGCTCATATATTAAGCAGCATTTTTTGCGGGTTTTTTTTTTTTTTTTTTTTTTTTTTTTTTTTGCATTTTCAAATATTCATTTAAAAATATCTCTTTTTTAAGACGATTCACTCCGACAAATTGTGTCAGAGTTGGAGGACAGTGTCACTGAGGAATTTGGGAGGGAGAACAATGACACCCTCTCTCCAGAAGAATTATTCGACCTCACGAAAGAGGTTAAATCTAAACTGTCCCATATCAAGAGACTGAGAGCGGTGATTAAAAGGAAAATCACTCCTTTTCAAAAATCTTCTTGGTCTTTCTGGGCCCACTGAAAGCCATGAGATAGTGCACTATTGTTTTTCCTCAAAAATTGGACAGGAAATTAAATCAAATAGAAGAAAGTTAAACTTGTTGGCTGCTGCATCGAAGAATCGTCACACGAAAATCTACATACTTCAGTATGACTCGACTATTTTAGATCGAGGAACATAATCGAAGCGGACGTACCATACACAGAATGAAAAATTAATCTGCCGTATAACACCGCATATAAGTTCACCATCTCCTCCGTCTGTGCATAGTGCAGCTTTAGGGCCTCATCGAAGACGGAATTTCAACGTTCAAGAGATGGCAGAATATAAATCAAAAATATTCATGCATCTAAATAGGAAGTAAAAATCCCTGCAAAAAAGTGTCAAGAGTTCATGGGTGAGGGGGACTGGCATTCTTTCCGTTCGTTCCTTCCGTCCTTTCAAAAGGTTTATGGGGCCAGAAAAGACATTTCTAGCGCTGCAAAATTGCAGTATTTGAAGTCATTGTTATCAGGCAATGCGCTCAAAGATATTAAGCATATTACTAACGTCGACTCCAATTTGGAAGTCGCTTTCGAAATATTAAAAAGTCTCTACCTAGAAGAATCGTATATAATTGATTCTCTGTTTCATAAGATCGATTCTGCGCCTAATTTAGAAAATAATCCTGAACATATTCGAATATTCCTGTCAGAAGTAAGGGCATACATTCATGAGCTCAAGGAGTTCGGACTCGATTTCTTTGAAGAATCTTCCGTCGGCTGTAAGGTCATGAGTCATGTAATCGTGGACAAACTTCCAACTAGCTTTCTTCGCGAAGTCAAATTAATCACACAGGATGAATATCCTTCCGTTAATGTAGTCTTGGAGTATTACTACAGTAAAATAATCAAGTCTATGGAGAAGCGGAGGGGAAAAATAATTCTGCCCCTAAAAAGGGATTTGAGCGTAATCGTGCTCCTTTTGAGCATAAATTAGCTAATCGTCAGCTTTTAACGCTTCCTTTAAAGAGGGTAGTTTGACATCTTCATCGTCAGAAGACTAAACCGAATGCAGTCAAAGGGGTGGTAGATTAAAAAACTTCTAAATCATTTGTTTTGAAATGTAAATTTTGCAACAGAAATCATCGCATGATTTCTTGTGATGTATATTCTTCTCCTGAAAGCAGGAAAGATCACTGCAAGGGCTGCGCATGTGCTTCAGCTGCTGAAGCAGCAAGCATTTCGCTAATAATTGTCCTGCCAAGAGGTATGGTCTTACTCACCCATGCGGCAAATGTGGTCAAAAATCCCACATAACCGCTCTATGCTTTCAAAATAGTAGAAACGTGTCCGGTGACTTTTCAGAAGATAGTCTCCCGTCAACATCAGTCGCGGATGAGGAAAATGGTCGAGCCAGTAGCTCTTCAAATCATTATCTGTTTAAATACAGGTGCAGCCTCATCCGTGGGTCAAAATATTCTGCCCACTCTCTCCCTTAACATCAAGATGGGCAATAAAATAGTCCCTGTATGCGTGCTTCTCGATTTAGGTAGTCAGTCTACGCATTTTCATAGGAGCATTCTTAAAAAATTGGGAGTCAATGAAAATAGTCTCCCAAGTCATCAGAGCTCCATAAAAACATTCTTGGGAGAAGAATTGAGATCTTTGCGGTCTTTAAATTTAGAGATGGACATTTGTTGTGGAAAATATTCCAGCCTACCTGTAAACATCAATCCTGAATTGGATATCGGCTTTTATGTAAAGGGCCTGGCGAGGCTATGAAAAATATTACACAAAATGGTTTCAAAGTGGCAGATAGTCACTATCACAACAACCAGGTTGATCGGGTTTCAAATATTCATGGGCTGCTGGGCATCGATGCTCTTCATTTATTAAAGCATTTTAAAACGGTAAAATGCATTCGGAGCAGTGACCTAGAAACTTGTCATGGGTACGTGCCTTTCGGGCCTGTAACACCTCTCTTGACACCTTCCCAAAATGAAAAAATCTTTTGGAAGAATTCTTCGCCGAAAGCTGTCAAAAAATCATGGCAGAATTCCGAGCTCCCCGTGGAACTTCCGTGGTTTTAAGATTTTCTTGAGCAGGTCCCATCAAACCATCATGTTGTTCTTGCCACGATGCAACGAGTCAAAAAGAAATTGACTGCTCAAGGCTTGCTTGACAAGTATAGGGAAATATTCAAGGAATACCAAAGAGAAGGTATTGTAGAGGCTGTGGAGGTGAATCTGAAAGATTATCATAAATTCGTCTGGATACCCCACAGACCTATAATAAGACAGGCTCTTCAAGTGACGACAAAAATTCGTCCCGTCTTTAACTGCATCCTGAAAATAGGTTGTAGTCCTTCACTTAATCTGGCATTTAATCCAGGGGTAGATTTAATCACTTCCCTATTTAAATTATTACTGTCCTTTAGAACAAACAAATTCATCGTTCTGGCGGATATTTCGAAGGCCTTCCTCCAGATCAAATTAAAGTTAGAAGAGGACAGAAATCGCTTCTGTTTTTTCTGGGAGGCTGATGGCGAGTTACTCACTTACCTTTATACCACCATCATCTTCGGGTTGGCTGTCAGCCCCTATGTTCTAGGGGCTGTGATACAACATCACGCCAAAAAATACCCTCCTGATCTCTGTACCTCTCTTCTTCAAAATAATCTGTATGTTGACAATTTTTTGTACACTTCTTCGTCTGTCAACGAACTTCAAGATATTTTTCAAAAGGCCACCTCACGTATGAGTGAGGGGGGCTTCAACTTGTGCTCCTGGAACTCCAACTGTCCGGAGCTCAAAGAAATATTCAAGGAGGGCAAACTTGCAACTCATCAAAGTGATGAAGAAAGAGTTTTAGGGTATTTGTATAATACCGTTCAAGATAGTCTGAGTCTTGGTGACTTTTCATTAAATATTGTCTCTACCAAGAGACCGCTCCTGTCGGAGATCTCAAAAGTATTCGATCTCCTATGCCTTTACCTCCCCGTCACTGTTCGAGGCCGTCTTCTTATGAAAAAAACTTGGGAAGTGGACATGGGGTGGGACGATATAATCGCTCCCGAAATCAAAATTTCTTGGGAGAAGTTTAGCATGGACCTTAACTCTCTGAAGGAAATCTTTTAGGAGATCTTCATTTGAGTCAAATGACTCTGATTTAAGTATTCATATATTCTGCGATGCAAGCACTGTTGCTTATGGCTTCGTGGTGTATGTCTCGTCTGCGGCAGAGGTCCAAATCTTCTTTGGTCAAATGGAAAATCGCGCCTGCAAAAGGTAGAACGCTTCCCTGTTTGGAGTTATTGTCTGTGTTTTTGGCATTGAAGTGCTTACCACAAATGTTGAGTGGACTGTCGGGTGTCAGGTTCAAGGAATTGAACATATTCTCCTACTCGCAGATAACTCTTCATTGGAACCAAAATAGAATATCCAAAGTTAAGCAAATATTCGTGAAGAACCGTGTGCAAGATATTTGCACCATGAGCTCTTCACTTCAAGAGAAATATTCGTTAAGTCCTAAATTTCTCTACGTCAGAACAGAAGATAATCCAGCGGACCTTCTGACCAGAGGTATTTCATTCAAAGAGTTCCAAAAGAACATGTCCTTTTGGGCGAAAGGGCCAAAATGGCTCTCTTTAAACAGTATTTACTGGCCATCAGCTGAACTGGAAACCGCATCTCCAGTTTTTGCTGTTGTTCAAGGTGGTAATGAACCTCCTATAGTGGATTTGTCCAAGTATTCAAATTTGCACACTCTACATCGAGTAGTTGCTTTATTGTACCAGTTTGGAGCCTTGTCAAGAGGTGTGACAATTAATCATGATTTAAAAGCACGTCTGTATTGTCTGCAGACAATGCAGAAAGAATCTTTCTTGAAAGAACTTCAATTTTTAGAAGAGATTAAAATAATCCTTCACAGGCCAAGTTCCGGATATGGTAAATAATCTGAACTTGTTCTTGGATGAAAATCTCATCAGGAGCAAAGGTCGTTTATCAAGATGCAATTATTACAATTATGATGTAATTAATCCCATCTTGCTTTCAAAAAGTCACCACCTCTCCAAGTTAATCATAAGAGAGGCTCACCATAAGTGTAAGCATCTAGGCATACAATCCACTCTTACAAATATTCGGCTCCAAGGCTTCTGGGTGACATCAGCTCGTACCTCCATCAAAAATGTTTAGCAGGAATGCTTAGTCTGCAAAAAGTTCAATAATTTTGCTTTTCGGTACCTGCGCTTCACCAATTATTCAAAAGACCAGGTGGAATTATTCAGGCCTTTTAAGCATGTAGGTGCAAACATTGGTGGGTCAAAGTCAAGGGCTCTGACTCAGCCCAAAAAATGTTCATGCTCATTTACACCTGTCTAAATATTTGTGCAGTCTATTTAGACCTTATAGATGACATGTCATCTAAATCATTTATCCATTCATTCCAATGATTTGTTAATCTGAGTACTCAGCAATTATGGGATGAGAAAACCGGATGCTTTAAAAACTACGCTTGAAGCGTTCTTTTTTGGGGATGTGGATAGCCTAGTGGTTAGAGCATCCGGTTATTATTAACGCTGCGACGCGGTGTCCAATGTTCGAATCCCGCTGATGGAGAGTAAAATCTCCTGTGACTCATTCATTTAAAAATGGATACCATTTAAAAGAGAATATTTTGAATTAGGAGTGTCTGACTACGTCTGTAGCAACAACGCGCGCTCCTTCAATCAAGGAACTGACTTCTTAGGAACTTTCCACGTATCAGAAAATGGGAGTGAGTTTTTAAGAAAAAATCAGAATTCGCATAAGCAAATTCCTCTTTATAGCCCATGGGTAGGAAGCCAGCGGGAACGGTTAATACGTGTGGTGAAGGATTGTCTATTCAAAACAATTGGACGTTCCTCGTTGAATTATTTCAACTTCATTACGATATTGTCAGATATTGTTGATGCTATAAATTCACGTCCGCTCACCTACACCACCAGTTCAAATGAAATATTACCTCTCACTCCCAACGATTTCATCAAACCTTTGTCAAAAACCGCTATAGCGTTACCCGGAGCTGGGTCAAATAATCAGTTCTGGGACTCAACTTCGTCTCAGAAAAAGCTAGTAAAGTCACTCAAATATTCTTCAGAAAAATTCGAAAAATTTCTTCTTCAAAACTTCCATATGAATACCTTCTTAGTCTAAGAGAGACTGGAAGAGATCTCTACCAGGTCAACTGGAAAAATTTAATCAAAAAGAATGACGTTGTTCTTATCAAAAGTCCAGTGAAAGAACGTCCATACTGGCAGATGGGGATAGTCGTAGATCTTATAATCGGCGATGACAATAGTCAGATCGGTGTACGTCAGACTCCTGGGGGACAAGTCAGCTTGTATCCAGTCAAATATTTGTATCCCCTGGAGCTTTCTTTAACCCACAGTGGTTCAACACCTTTTTCGTCAAACACAGTTCATGTCCTTCCAGCAAATCCATCATTAAATATTCCTAGAGGGGTGAACCTCCCTTCTACGTCTGCGACGGATGCTGGAAGTTCATCAATGCCAGCTGATAGAGATATTCAAAATAGTCGGCCTAGGTGGAAAGCTGCAGAATTGCCAGAAAATATATTCTGATGATGATTCATCGGAAGAATCAGATTAAATATTCTGTGCAGCTGTTTCAAAATTTCATTTCAAGTAGGCAAGCTCTGACGTTCTGCCCATTAAAGGTCAGACAGCCAACCCCCCTCCAC
>JABUQX010030105.1:0-22500 GCA_015478945.1 Trachelipus rathkii
AAGAGAGATTAACACTCATTTTAATTATAGGAAAAAAAAAATATTATATTGTTATGGTAAATTATCTCCATAGTTTCTTATTTTAATTTTCAGGATAGGTATTATCAGCAACATTTAACATTTTAGTTTGTATAATTTGTCGCTTTAATAATGTTTCCAGTCTCTTTATTTTTCTTCAATGTCGTTATTAATTTTTACTGAAGAAGCAAGTTCATAAATATTTGTATCATTTTTTTCTCAATCTTCATTCAAACTCAACCGTCTCAGAGTTCATTCTCCTCTGACATAATAGTGTTTATAATAAAGTTATACCTGCTAGTCAGAAAAAGTGTGAACAACAGTTTGCATTTACTTATTTAGTTCAACGTTGATTGAATCTGAAATAACATGCTCCTTCATTCAAGACAAGATCATTATACCTCTTGATTTTGGTATTAGAATTCAACGTTGATATTTGTTCTAAAGCTAAAGGATATCTTTCATTTCCGTTAATTTAAGCAATTTTATCTGATCTATGTTTGTCGTAAATCTTGCGTAGGTCACATATAAACTGTATCAATGAATCTTCATAAACGCATAGACATAACAGTTTTCTCAAACTCCTCTTTCATACCGAATACGAAGGGAACTTCCCCAATTCTAATTTGTAATTTGTTGAAAAATTATGGTTTCGTAAGCCACCATGTGGTTCTTTGTTTTCAAAATTAATTATATTATTTTACCACTAAGAGTTGAAATCTGTGTATTATAATCGTTTTTAAGAAGTTTTCAAAAACCATCTTTAACAGAACGTGTATTAGTCATATCAAAGAGTTGAGTATTTTATTTCTTCCAAGCAATTTTTTAATATATCACCTCAGATTGTAATTTCAGTTATGCATTTACTTTCATAGTTCTCCCGTCTGTTTTTAAAATTTTATCACCCTTACTTCTTTTTCTTCTAAATTAAATGTGTATAATTTTTGTAGTAACATGTTCTTCTTCGAGGATTAGCCGCTTTGCGCAGCCTTTTATTTTCGATATCAAAAATTACTTCTCATCTATTAAGTTTAAATCCAGATTTCCTGACAGTCCTGCGGTCTCTCGAGGCCTCTGCGGTCTGGTGGTTCCGCTTCTTGTTAGAGGTCCTTCCCAAAGTTTTAACCACTCATTTATGTAGAGGATGAGTTATATAAGTAGGTTCTTGTAGAATTTATTGTGAAAATTAATTTCTAAGTACTGTTGTGACGTTTGTCTTATTGGTGCTGTGGTTTGGTGATTATTTATTAGTTGGATGAGAAAGAGTGTATCGAGCGAATTGACACAAAGTGACGCGCCAATAGTTAACTGTCGATGTTTCGTTGCTGTTGGTAATTACTGATACTTGAATAGTACAATATCGAAATTGTACTATGTAAGTTTCAAATTCAGTCGACGTGTGAACCCCGGTAATGAATCGAAGTAATACATAATTTTTACAGATTTCTTCGGAATACCCCAGATTGTCCTAAGTGATTCCTGAACCTGTTTAATGTGAAGGTCCAAATTTAAGATTGCCATCATTTCCTGGTTTTTTGATTAGATTTTTTTTCTGGAAGAGCACTCTCATATAAGATTCCGTCTAAAAGGTTTGGAATTTTATAAAGTCATAACGGTGTGTTTTTTTTCAGAGAGATGCATATTGGCACTCAAGCGGCTTAGCATTTCGTAAGTATTCAAACTTTTGTTTATGTGTTTTTAAAGATAAACCCTGCGTCATTTTCTTCGTATGCGTAGGTGTGGTATTGTGTAAAGCAAGACTTTGTTCCATTTTGTTGGTTTCTGTTTGTTCATTGTGAAGTTATGGGCTGTCTTCGTAGTTCTCTTTAATTTTGCCTGTTTGAGCAGTGTTTGTTTTATCGTTTATTTACAGTTTCTCGTTTCGCATGAGTTGCACTAGCTCCACCAGCAGAGATCCGATTGCACTTGCGCCGCCTCCATAACATTGAAGCGTTATTATAAATCCTCCATGTTTTGCCAAGGCTGTTAGTTGTGATATGCTTTAATTTTAAATCAAAGTGGTATAAGTCTTTAAAAATTAAGCTTTTGAGTTAGATTAGGGAGAAAGAGATTGTTTCCTTATCTTGATTGACTCTAAGATGACTGATATAAGATTTTATTACTGCGGTTGTTTAACTTGCTTTACTGATTTTGGTGGATAGATATTACTATTCATATCGTTGTAGCGGTCATTTATTTACAGAAGAGAAGAAAAAGTTACGTTATATATAAATTTTGTATATGTAATTTTTTCCTTTTAATAATTTATAGGATTCTAGTGACCAGTTGTAAATAATTGAAGAAATATTAATTTAATATTTTTAGGTTGTAAAATTATCGGTCCACTCTCGTTATTATTTTTTATTTAATTTATATTTTTATAAGCTTTTATAGTGTTAAATTTCAATTATCAACTAACATCTAAATGTTACCTGCTAAGCATGTCTACTTTTTATTGTGTCTTACTTTAGATGTGCATTTTTCAGTATTTGTTAATGTGCTTCAATGATACAAGCCTTTCTCATTTATTTAGAGAAAAAAATCATAAAAAGCGATATTCCTTTTATTTCCACTTCATATTGTAGTTTCACAAGTCGATCTTGTAATAATTACTAATGCATAGCTGGTAGGTTTTTGATATGATTTTCTTAAAAAGCTGCTCTGTATTTTATATCTGTAACTGAATTTTTTATTTGTTTCATGATTGTCTTACTTACATCAAATGACAGCAATGGATACCTAAATTTTGTCTATTCTATCTTAAACAATAGGACAATTTAACTTTCTTAAGGTATATGATTAGATATATCTGATAGCCTTTATAAGGCGGCTTGTAAATATATTCTCATAAATATCAAGTCGAAGATCCATTCTGATATATTTCGCTATTTAACGTGATACAAATTGCGTTTAGTGTTATATGTTTCAATTTACATTATTTAACTTCCTTTTAATGGTATAACAATTTGTTTCCTTGAAATAGCTAAAAATAAACGAAGGTTTCTCAGATCCGGCTGTAACATTTATCGTCCCAATCTGAATTGTTGTTGTCTTCGGGATTTACTTGCTATAGATCACACTGCTTATTCAAATAAAATTAATATTTAATGTAACTTTATTTTCGAATATCTTTATACATCGTTTTATTGTAATATTCATCTGTCAGTGTTTACGTGTGTGGATTCTCTTAACTATTCTGATAAATTAATTTTATCCATCAGGAACTTTACTTATATACCATCATGCGTTTTTAGTATATGATTTTAATATAACGCATATCATGTCCAATCTTCTTTCTCCTTAATGTAAGCTATGTTTATGCCATAGAATTACTTCTAATCAAATGTTTCTGCAAATCCAAAATATGACTTTAATGGAATACTTACACTAAAATTTCACGGATGAGTTCTTAAACTAAGTATGTTGTGTTCTTGCACATATCCAGAATTATTAAATTTTCGGACATACTTTATCACATTTATCAGGTGACCACATAAAATTCTACTTTCTAAATATTGAGAGGATAATTTTAGCAAAGCTTTCATAGTTATCGCTTGTCGATTTGGATACTTCCTGGCCATACTTTATTCTCCAAGTTCGAGTATTACATCTGAAATAAATAATTGATTGTCCTGTTATGTATTAAATTTATATATAATTCTTTTCCTGTTCCAGTTCCGCTACAAATTATCTTTTCAAAATGATCTGATCCATATTCTGTTTTTTAAAGATCCCCGTATAAATATAACTTCGAGAAGTAGTAAAAATCATCCTGATTGTGGTAACTTATATTGCTTTATAATCACTTTAGGTGATTCTGAAATCAACTCCTGTTAAGGTTTCAGTATCTTGATATTCAATATCTTTTAATTGAATCATTATTTCTGCTGATTCCTTCCAATTTAAACTATACCTTCCATTTATTATAGTGAGGAAATAAAAAGTTTAATGTTGATTTTAAATGTAATCGAATATTTATTTCTTCTCCTCGAAGACTTTAATGGTTTATGATATTGGATCAGTAAGCCAAATATGAATCAAATTAACAGTCGGAATTGTTATCGGTAGATATCTACGGTATGTAGGTCTCTCATTTATTTATAACCGGGAGGAACAGTCGGAAAGGAATACTATACAATAATTGGTTTTTGATGTCCATTAAGATATAGACCTTCCTATGAGCTACTATCAATTAACTAAAGATAGGAATTTACTGGTGAAATACTTAACAATGTTTTCACCTTTCGATGTTTCCAAATGCCTTCAATAGCGACCCACTAAATCCTAAAAGGTTTTAAATGACTTTTCATTTAAATGTATAATGAAAATTAGGCCTTCTCTAACATGAATTAATACATTTCATGAGTTATGTGGTTGCTTCAAATACTGTATGCTTTCTGATGCTTATTTTTAACAAAGGATGTCTGGAATGTAATTATTAATCGCTCTAATTTCATAAGCTCCTTTTGGAAATAATATTTCAAAAATTTTGAAGTTTATATTCATATCAATTTCATTATTAATCTTAAAAGGCTTAGTACTTGCGAATTCTACGTATTATATTTAATAATGCTATTTCATGTGTTTTACCCTTTTTTCTAATGTTTAAAAAGGGTAAAAATTATATTTAAAATCAGATGTATTACTAGATAACACAATGCATATATTAATAAGGAAAAAATTTATTTAAGATTTTATTATATTCTGATCAAATATAACTAATCTTAACAGTTCATCATTAAAGGCTTGTAACTCATTAAATACATTATATTAACCGTCGATTTGAATTTTCTAAAAATAATATTTTTATGCTTATTAACAACTCATTAGCTGAAGGTAAAAATTTAAATCCCGTACCTGAGATATCTCCTACACTAGTTCTTCGAGGAGTATCTCCAACACTGCCTTCGTTCTTGGTGTTCTTTACTTCTCACGTAATTCTTGCATTTAATTCATCAAGCAATTTTAGATTTCATCATATATGGTTATAAACTATTGATAGTTTACACCCTTATTCCGATTAGCAGGTACTTCCATCGATCTAAAAATACAGGCTTTTAGTTGAATCATTATTTTTCTTATACTTATATAATGTCATTTACGGAACTTTCTCCAGTGATTTTTCAAGGTAGAAGTTTCCTCATAACCTTCTAGTACCGATGGTATTGGGTCTTCTCATAATAAATATTACATCACTTTTAACTGTCTTGTTATTCAACTAATTTAAAATTATCACGCTCCTTTCCAGCCATTTTAATACGAATGCGTTTTGTCATATTATTAGATATATAATTACTGCAAATATTTTCCTGCTTATTTTTTCTAACTTTGTAAAATTATATCTAGGAGAGCTAGTGATGCTGGCACATCTTCGATAGCTAAAGGAACTTGACGTGAAGTAAGACTGGTAGTGTTGGTTGAGTTTGAAATATTTCTTTTTGATGCATAGTTATATCCTTAATCTGTTCAATTATGGTTGTAGTAGTTTAATATTTCTTGATAGATATCTTGTCACCTAATTTTTTCCGATTTAAAAATCTTTTCTGAAGTTTCTTTCTAATATTAACTAAATCAGACATAAATATTAACATATGCCATTTATTTAAAAGATAAAAAATAAATCAATACCCTTTCAAAACGGGCTACATCTAATTGCTACCCTTTATGTTTCAACAGCATATCTGTTGTCATAAAGCCGTTTTAATGATTGATGTTTAACGTTGTTTGAATGTTCTGATGTTTTAGCTGTTTGTATGTTTTGATGTTTTACTGTTTAGCTCCGTTTTCCACGTTCTATTTTCCCGTTTAAGTCCTTCGTTTCAAAACGGGCTACATAATTGTATTCTACCCTTTATGTTTAACACATCAAGCTTTTATCTCTCTTTTAATTTTTTTCAACCTCGTATAATTTACTTTCATATTAATTCCAATTCTATTGTTCCATAACAACTTCCAATAATCTCTCATCCATCATCTGTCTGCTTATTTTATAAAGTTATAGGATTTGTTTTTCAATGACTTCAGATATATATAAATGATTTCTCTGTAAAGTTTGGAAGATACTTTTTAAATCTTATCTTTTCTCTAATCTTACTCTATCACCAAGGGTAAATTTTGGTTTCCTAAGTTTAGACTTATTAGGAGGAAATAAATTTTTCATACACAACTTTACTATTTTTCTCAAGAGATCCTTGTTAAGGATTTAATTCAATTCTTCTATGATGTCAAGACAATAAAATTCTCTTATAGATTTCTGACAACTAGTTAACTTCTTTTGTTTTTTTTGTAAAGTGATATTTTAAATTTTGTTTGTCATTTATTTCCAGGAATAACGGTCTTGCAAGCTTTCCGTTCATTCTCTGTAGGCGAACAATTGTATTCTATGTTTTCTAAATAGCCTTGAGTTGGTTTATTTTATAAATTCGATGTTCCTTATCCGTATGTCTATTTTTCTAAGGAGATCTTGCTTAACATATCTTGTAAACGCGCTCTGCGAATATCATTTCCATTGTGCTTTTTAATAGAGTACCAAGCGTTTTACTGAACTATATCTATAACTGTTGAATTACTTAATCTTATATTGTTTTTGATTCTGAGATTTATTTGTTTGCCATGTTCTACTAAATCAGTCTTGCCCATTGATCATCAACACTAGAGCACCATCGACTCTTCTCGTTGAAGAATTTATGTCTTATACGGTTATCAATTGTACAAACGTTTTTGATGATCTACCAGTCCCTTAACTATCTAGAAGATAACGGGACTTTGTTCGTACAAAGTCGTTGATTCCAGAGTATCCAGTTTATGGTATTAATAATTATATAATTTTCTCATTTCTTTCAGAGCCCGATTTCGCGAGCTCTTACCCCATTTTTTATGGTAAACCCATCTCCGATCTTAATTTCATTCCCATAGACTACTGTGACTATATCCTCGCTCTTTTTCTAACGTTACTCTGGTTCATAGGTCTCGAAACGCATTTCAGCTCGCATTTTTGCTCAATAAAATCTATCTGCCGCATTTTCCTTTCTTTCTTGGAGTTTTGTTATTGTTTTTTAATATAAGTTTATATCATGTTTGTTTACAGCCCTTATCCTAAACTGTTAACTGACCAATTATATCCTTCTTTTATCTTTTTTGTAACTTCGTACCTGGACCTTGCAATATGAATATTTTTCCTGTATTCTGAACGATCCGTTTCAAATATTTTCCGATGGAACTTTATTTAGGGTTAATTTAAATGCAGTTTGCTGGTAAAGGGAAGTTTCTTTAACGTCGATATTTTAAGCAATCCTGAAACTTTTGCTCTTAAAAATAATTTCAACTCATATAAAGTATTTTCTGATTTCAAGGGTTTCACACGTTATTGAATTAGTCTCAATGAAATTTTCCCTATGAACTTTTCGCGTTGTATTGTAATAAACTATGTTAATTATAAGAGGAAAAAACTTTTAGTTACATTTATAGGACTTAAAAATTTAGCTTGATATCTTCCTCCCTGGTGGTAATTTGTTTTATTATAACAATGAACCAAATGGTTTCTTCGCCAAACAGTTTGCCGCACATAATTACGATAATTCTTCCAACGTCATGTATCTCTGACAATTAGACTATTAAGATAATATTAACTAACATCTTTTTATACGGCAAGGGAAACAAATAAACCAACTTTTTGCTGGAGTCGATTGTTTGACCGAGGAAGTTTAAAATGTATTTGATAATATAAATACTCCAACTCTGTCTTTCATCCATTAATATTACAGTCGCTTCAGCTTTACTTTGGATTTGATATCATTTCTTTATTATCATTCAAATTACAAATTATAATTTTTCTTTTTTTGTGTTAACATCTTCGGCGTTAGAATGAGTATCTCTCTGATAGTTTCCCTACATTATACTGTTGATTTTTATGCTTTTTTAGGTAGATTTCTAATTATTATCACTCCCCCTGCCTTCTCCCCAATCATGTCAAGAAACTATGTTTTTACCTATAAATGCTATTAGTATCTAGGGGTCCTTTATCAATTCCTGATTTATTAGTCATCACTTCTGGCTGGTTAAAGCTTCCAAAACAAAAATTAGTCATATATCTAACCACGTATCCATAAGTACATCCTCTTAGTTAAGTAAATTCGTTTAAACGCATCAGATTCTCCAATAATTAGAGCTCAACAGTTATTAGATGGTAATAAGAAATGATGTTCTTGATTATGTCTGCTATTCTCATCTTTCCGATGGACGGAAATGTTTTCCATTATTTATTATAGAGAAAAAAAAGATTTCTTCTTTTACGCGGTGCCATTTGGCACCTCTCTACTTTAAAAAACTATATATTTTATTCTGGTTCACCCCTGTCACATGGCATCGTTGAAAAAAAGATGTCTTCAAAATTTAACAACTTTCCCGATTTTATTTTATCGTTCATCAAATTTCTACAAAATTGTTCAGAGTTGGTGAATTTTACGTACTTTTAAAGTTCTCTCCGAGAACATTTGCGTAAAAAATAAATATAATATAATAGTATTATATTTTATTAAAAAAAAATTGATAGTTAAAAAGTAGATGAACTATGCAACCTGAGAGTTCTCTTTGTAAGTACTGTCAAAAAATAGTTATCAGTTTCTAAGTATTTTAGCGCATCGGCTTTGCCTGACCAGATGTGTTATAAGTAACCGCATTATCGATATATTAATTTTGTTTTTGATTTTTTGTACCGATTTAAAATGTCCTTAATTAAACTATACCAAAACTTATCAATATAAACGGTTCTATATTAAAATTAATGATTTTTATAAATTTAAAAATATCTAAAAAATTTGATGAACATTCTAAACATTTTTGTATCGCTAATTCAGGATCGTCGTTAGAGTTAAATATTCTCTAGTCAATTGAATGTATATACTTTTCTAAAAAAATTTCTTTAAAAATTTTTTTTCACAAATATAATAAAAAAGAAATTCTTGCGTCGCCTTATTGTGACAAGAACCTCTTATGGAAGTGTTTTTTCAGAATATACTTTTACAGTTTTGAAATTTTTTTTTTTTTTTAAATTTCTCTTTAACACAAATAATATGATATAAAGAGGATATCCTGCGTCGCCTTAAGGCGACGCAGGAATCACCTCTTGAAAGAAGTGTTTTTTAAAATTATATTAATACCATTTTGTATTTTCTTTTAAAAATTTTCAAACAAACATATAAATATAAAAGAAATTCCTGCCGTCGCTTAAGGCGACGGCAGGAATTCACCTCTTGAAGAAGTGTTTTTAAAAAATTATATCCGAACTTTTTGTATTTTTTAGATACTTTTCATCTACATGAAATTAATACTTTTAAAAAGAAATTTCTGCGTCGCCTTAAGGCGACGCAGGATTCACCTCTTGACGCATATGAAATATTTAACAGTTTGGTATTTTTTTTTTTGAAAAATTTCCTTCTTCACTAAATAAATTATAAAAAAATGAAATTCTTGCTCGCCTAAGCGACGCCAGGATTCACCTCTTGAAGATGAAGTTTATTTAAAATTTATATTCTAGAGTTTGTATTTTTTTACTTCTTTGATTTTTCAGTAAAAATTATTAGCATATACTAAGAAATTCTGCGTCGCCTTGAGTCTATGCAGGAGACTTAGTGCATTGTTTTAAAATTATGAGTTTAAACAAGTGTTTTATTTTTTCTTAAAAAAAATTTCTTTTCACAAATTAAGTAATATAAAAGAAATCGTCGGCGGGTCTTTAAGGACCAGCAGGAGATCATCTCATCAATTGTTTTTTTAAATTATATTTAGTTTGTATTTTTTTTTTTAAATAACAAATTACAATATAATTATATCAAAAATAGAAATCCGACTGGCCTAAAGGAACCGCAGGATTTATTTCACGAAAGAAGTTTTTTTTAAATTTTTCCTTGAGCGAGAGCGAGCAACTAAACAGTAATCTATGTTGGCGACTAGTTACCTATGTTGAATACATGTTTGGATGGTGGTCTTGGTGCAATTTACCTCTAATCTTTCGGGGCAGAAACATCATTTCTCGATACATGCTATTTTTAATTTACTTGTGTGAGTATACGCCCAAATCATGTTTTTTTACTTCGTATTAAATTTAGTTTTCTATATAGCAGTCTCATAAATAATACTATTTTTATAGTCCATCCAATGTATCAGTTTGATTGATAACGCCCTTTATTACTCTTAGCTTTTTTTTAATTGTCTTATTCAAATTTTTTATAACATATAATTTGCTCTTAGTCCTACAAATTCTGTTATCAGTTTTCCTGCTGTTTCATCTCATTTTACCCAATTCCTTTTATTTTTTTCTGAATATAATTTATGCTGCTTTACCTCCTCAGTTTTATTAATCAGATCTTAGACTCGTTCTTCCATATCTTATATTATTACTCTTCGTTTCCTACATAATAGCCAAATAATCTGTATCTGTAAACAATAATTTTTATATATTTTCATTATATGTTATTTTTTATATGAATTGTATTGAAAGTCAAACATTAAAGTTTTACTTAACTCTAAAATAGACATTCCTACATAGATTATAGGTTTATCAAATCTTAGTTTAGTTTTTTTTCATATGACAAGCCTGATTAAATTTTTCTGAGGAATACAGTTTAAACGATTCAAATCCTGGTCATGGCACCAAATTCTGTAGTAGTTTTTTAACTTATATCGTACAATCAACTCTATTTCTTATGTTTTCCATCGTTTCACTTTATTTTTAGGTCTTTTAATTTCAATAGAAATCTTATTCGAAATTCATTCTATTCGCTTCCATTTTCTTTTCCGTTGTGACTAGGATCAATGGACTGATATTCAATCAATGGCTGCCTGGTATCCAATTATTCCTATGATCTCTATGTATTTCCGGTTAGTTTCCATCCTAATCAAAAGCACCTTGTTTTAAATTTCTATAGTGTAGTAATAATATTTTCTTGTTTATTTTTCAAGTTTGGAACTAATTTGGAAACTTTATCTAACTTTATATTTTCTGGTGCTAAGGGGTAATCGTTATGTAAATTTTGTGTAAGTTCTTCTAGGATTTCCAAATCAACTCTAAAATTATATCCTTTTTAGATTCACAATGATGTCAAAACATAAGCAATCGTTAAAAATGTTTATTCATCCATTTAAAATTCCCATTGGCAAACTACTGAGACATCCTTGCCACAATACCAATCATAATTAGCATCTAAATAATTGAGTAACTATGCTGTTTTAGTTTTGATCATAACTTTCTGAATATCGATTATTACTTTCCGCATATCTATTTGTTATAGTACTGATTCCTCCTCTAATCCCTTTTCTATCATTAATAACAACAATATCTTAAAAATCTAATTTTACTTTCGTTTCTTTAATAATGCATCCCAAGATAACCTTGGAGATGTAAAATAACGTGCTGGATCTAATTAATAAGTATTCAACCAAAGGTTCGTTCTGAAATTTTCAAAACCCATCCGCTATAATAATGTATCAGAATTGCCCACTAGTATACAGGTCACAGAATATGCTAATCGTATAAATGTTTTACCCAATTAAATTTTTGTCTTCCCAATAAGTCGCGCTGCTTTGTAGTCCTCCGTTTTTATTCTCTTCATTTATTACAAAATATATAAAATTTTCTCTATTTTAGGCAATTTTCCATGATTAAAATTTGTTAATAAGTCATCCAATCGTATGGATGATAAATTCCTTTACGTTTACGTCTTAATATCAAATTGCGCCATTAATACTTTGTATAGAGTTACTTAAATTCCCCTCTCAACATCTTCCCAAGTTTGAGCCAGCGAGGAACTAACGTAAAATCTAGAAACTATCGAGGACTCATCACTCATGCTTGCATTGAGATTGTTCTATCTCATCAACTTTTATAAACTGAACTGAAACCTTTATACAAATTCATTCCGTTTTAGGAATGCTTTTAATTTCACCATGGTACGCTCCAATTCTTTAACTGAATAAATGGACATCGTATTTGGATTAAGTTATGCCTTATATTGGAAATAAAATTAGGGATTTCTAAAATTTGGTAAATTTACGAACTTCGTTGAGTCAGTCTTCTATATTCTCCTGTTAAATGATTATGGTCTCTTACTTTAAGATCGTTTTTCTGTATATTCTCTTTTACATACATAACAAAGGTTTGCATTTAGGTATTTTACATTTTCTTCTGGAGTAAAATTCTGAATAATTTTCAAGTATAATGAAATATGCTACAAATTCTTCTTTTTGATTCTGAATTTATTAACATTGCTAAAATGTTGTTAGGCGCTTCGTTGCCTAAAAAAATTTCGAGCTTTGAATATTCATCTACATCACATTTCGTATAACAAAACCAACTGTTTGGTTGATGCTTCTGTAGGTTAATGGTATAGAGATTCTTAAGGATCTGGTTGACCGTCCTTGTATCTTTTGTAAGGTGATTTCAAAAATCTGCATATATAACAAATGGATGCTCTGAATTGTTTATAGAACATTCAAATTGAACTGACCTTCTGTAAATCATTTTCGTTATGAAAGTACTTTACATTGCTGGTAAATAACTACTGACCACTGCCACTATTATGGTAACAAACTATGCAATCAAATCGAGACATATAATGTTTTTCCTCTTATGTTTTTTATCTATGATGGACTCAAATGTTTCATAGTATATAAGTGCGTTACATTCGATCAATTTTGATCAAAAGTAATCAACATGTTTAGTTTTCTCAACTTTTGTAATTCCTAAAGAATATAATATTTCTTTCTCATCTAGTTCCCAAATACGTTTAACTGACACATCGGTTTTGGTTCTCAACATTTACTAATGCTTGTTTTATTGAACTGGAAATTCTATCCTTTCCAATTGTAATTTTTTAGAAACTTCTTTTATTCTTGTTGATATTGTTGATGACCAAATTGACGAAAAGGTTTTCAGTGGAAACTATTTTGAACATTCGTGTCCTGTGAAAAATAGGGTAAGATTTTTTTTAAGGTTTAACAAATAAATAATGAATTAAAAGGGACATTTTAAACAATAGTATATGAATATTAAGGTTTAAAATAGAAGTAGAATGTAAACAGTAGTGGAGCTTAAATAGTAAATGAAAAGTGGTAGTTAAAGTAATATTGAATATTTAAAGCAGCTGTAAATATATCAGAGTTTGTTTAAAGTTAGCACTAAAAGTATAATTTGAATTCGGTTACCAATGTAGTGTTGACTTGGTGAATTATGAATAAGGAATTTGGAGTAGTTTTGATAATATATTTGGGATCAATAAGAGAAGTGTGGTGTTTGGAAACTAATTAGAAGATTTTTGTAGCAAATACAGGTTAAGTTAAGTAAGTGAAATATTTTAAGTGAAAGTAAGTTAGGTTAAGTTAAGTTGAGTTGAGGTGGTATTTTGGTCAAGTTAAGTTTGGAAATTAATACGGAATATTTTTATAGTAAATATAAGTTAGGTTAAGTTAGGATAAGTTAAGATAAGTAAGTGAAATATTTTAAGTGAACGCAAGTCAGGTTAAGTTAAATTGAGTTAATGTGGTATTTGGGTCAAGTTAAGTTGAATTGAGTTGATATAATATCTGAGTTAAGTTTAGTTAGGTTAAGCACGTACAATGTTTCAATAATGCATATGGTAGTTAATAAAATAATATCAAAGTAATGAAGTGACTAAATAATATTTTAATAAAGCAAAATCTTATGGCTGAAGCAGTGGAAAATGGGATTAGAGTTGTCGGAAATTATAGATGTTAGAGAAAGTATCTTCAGAATTTAAAAGGGAAAATTTGGTAGTTGTTACCTTGGGTTAAATATTAAGGTACGGATTAATTGAAAATTTAGAGTTTGCGTAAGCATAAGTGAGTATAAAGAGTAAATTAAATGGGTAAGTAAATTTTAGAAAAGCTTATGTGAAAAGTGAGGTTTATATTATATATTTATTATTATTATTATTATTATTATTATTATTATTATTATTATTATTATTATTATTATTATTATTATTATTATTATTATTATTATTATTATTATTATTATTATTGTGAGATTTACATGCCTTTTCCAATTTCCTAAAGGTATCAACCGCTTCATGATTGATTTTTTAAGGACTATTCTAGAATAAAATAGAATATTATTATTATTATTATTATTATTTATTATTATTATTATTATTATTATTATTATTATTATTATTATTTCGACACTGTCCCCTACTCATAGACTTAAAGACTCAATGCGGTGGGCTCGGCCGCCGCTCAATAGGCATGCTTACTTGAACGCTCGCGTTAAAGCGGAGACCGGCGACGCTGCTTGTCGATATTAATTTTCATATGGATCAATATCGATATTCAAATTCATGTCTGTATTTATCAAAATTGATGGCCCAAGTGTTCATTACTGGGTATTATTATATTGCTTTTTAATACTTTAAATGTGTCTTAATTTAATAAATTTGCTTTTGAAAGCACAAGTTTTTTAAGAGTCGTAGTATCACATTACATATATTTCACGTCTGCAGTGTTAACTTGGATCGAAAAAAACATTACAGTCAAACAGTACACAAATACGATTTTTTCTTTTTTTTTCTTTAAAATGATGAAGCAATATTTTATTATTTTAACAGCACTCGCTGGTCAGGAGTCACGGTAGACAAATGTTCATATGCTCTGCATTCATTTACCAGTAAAAATTAATATATATTATTTCTAAAATTCTTGATAAATAAAAAATGTGTAGTATATATGTATATGTAATATACACTATGCGATTTTTATACGATCTATATGTATTATTTATACATATATAGTAAATAAAATTCTTGAAAATATACAAAAATATACATATTTCTATACAGAGACAATATATATATATATATATATATATGCCAGGTTTAGATAGGGGCCCCTGTATCTAAAAACTGCGATACTACATAAAAACTGAATATATTTTTTAAATCAGCGAACATTTTAATAAAAAAAACAAAAAATTAATAATTATTAAATTTAATAATAACTACAAAATAGAAATTAACATGTTATTTTGAAAACATAATTAGACTGTGTTACCATAAATAAAAAGTTTTTCTTTAATCTTTTCAATATTTTAAGGGTCAGCTTTAAAAATCAATCATTTAAAAATTTCCCCCATTTTTTAATTTAAAAATTCCGTTTTTTATATTTTTTTAAAAAATTTTTTCACCAGCACTCACGGGTCGGGAGGGTACGGGGGTTTACCCTTGTGTGCCATGCAATTACTTATAAATTAAAAATTTATAATTTTTTTCATTCATCCAAGGAAGTCGCAAATTTTCAGATGTCTGCGAGCCTAATATAATTGGGGGACTCATATCTCTGAAATTTGAGGGAAGGCAAAATTTTCGTACATCAAATTCAAAACATTTATATCTTTTTATTTTTTTCCTTTTCTGCCTAAATATAATTTCTTCTTCTTCCTGCATTAAAATGTAACCTGATTTCAAATGTATTCAGTTTTATGAAAGACTATCATAGTTTTTCAGATAAGGGGCCCTAATCTAAACGCTGACCAATATATATAGTATATATGATATATATATAATAATAAATAAATAAGAATATATTATTTTAAAGATAATATTATTATTAATATTTACATTTATTTACATAATATTTATATGTATTCATAGCTTCTCCGGTTCATGGTGCAGGTAAAATGGTTTTAAATTAAAATTTTACACACTCAACACTCCTGACTAATCAATAACAGTAAATAGGATGTGAACGAAATATGAAACGTTAAATAGTGTTAACTAATAAAAAAAAGTATTTTGCATGAGAAAGAAACGGCTTTTAGTGCTACAGAGTGAAAGAATTCAAGATAGGGAAAAATAGTTTTTGATTATAATTATATATATATATAATAATATATTATATAATTATATATATATATATATATTATATATATATATAATATATAAGTATTATATATGGCCAGCGTCTGGATTAGCCGTCATATGTATCTTAAAACTAGTCATCATGGCGTATGACGGAATTGATTGCTCCAAGGCTGGTCAATTTTTTCCGGAATTTATAGTAAACAAACTGAAATTTATATGTAACCATTCACATTACTGAATTAACAGTTTCTTTCTTCGCTCTTAAAATATAAAATTAGAAAATTAAAAAAAATTATTGTTAATAATTATAGTAAATATAGAAGCCTATTTAGAGACCTTTATTGGTTCTCGTTATAAATAGCTTTCTATAAATTGCTTTATACGGGCAACTAGGGGGCTCGAGCCGACGGGAACAATGGGGGACGTTTTCCATACCGTAGGGGAGGGGCGGAGGAACCGCGCGACACCAATCCAAAGAGCGGGGGTTTCGGAGACCTCCCGGAGGGGGAAATTAGTCCTACCCGTAGTTTCCCGGAAGGCGAGAGACCCCGACTCCTGCATCGGTGCGGTATACCTTGGGGTATTCTTTATAAAAAAAAAAAGCAAAATTATAGAAAGTCTATTTATTTTAACGAGTCACCAATAAATCTCTAAATAGGCCTTCTAAATCATATTACTATAATTATTGAACATAATTTTTATTTTTTTTAATTTTTTTTACATTTTCTTATGTGAAATTTAACCAGGATTCCAAAAATGTATCATTCTTTCGCTGTAGCTGATTGTAGTTTTTTGAGATTTTATTTTTTTTTTTTTTTTTTTTTTTTACATTCCAATGCAACTGGGAAGCATTCCAGCAATGGTATTCGCGTTTTACTTAGCATTAATAGTTTAGATACATATGACGGCTAATCAGGACGCTGACCTAATATATATTATATATGATAGTATATTATAATATATATATATATGTATATATATATTATATTATATATATATATATTATATAATATATTTAATATATATAAATATATAATGAAGCAGCCTGAAAAATCTTGTACAAAAAAACGATAACGCTCAAGGAAAATAAATAAAATTTAATTATCATGAGACATTTTTATCCATGAATTAAAAAATAATAAAAAAACAATAACGCTTTTGAAAAATTTAAAATTGTAAAAATTTGGAAATTGTATTGATATGAACATTTTTGAGAAAAACGAAGGAACTCCATCGCTACGAGAGAACGTAAAGGTCAAATGTCGATTTTTTTAACTAAAATATACCCCAAAACCGCAAAGATGGAAAGAGTCGGTGTTTCTCGGCCTACGGGGGACGACGGGGGGCCTCCGTCGGCTCGAACCCACTAAAAAGAAATAAAAAGATAAATTAACATTTTTCTCCAGAGCATAATGAAAAAATTTGTAACCTTGTCTACTGTATATTACTGCAAATGGAAGGGTTATCAGAGAGAATACGCTCGCCGCGTCTAAGATTTATAATTTTTAAGGTGGTTATAATAAATATTAAATAAAATAATTTTTTTAAGTTTCGTCGATGAAATTGCTGCTGAATCAAAAATGTTATTTATTTTTTGTAGCTGTTATGTTTTTTTAGTTACATGCATGTTTTATATATATGCAATATATATATTATATATATATATATATATATTATATATATATATTATATATTATATATTTTATATATATATATATATATATATATATATATATATATATATATATATATATATATATATATATATAGCTATATTATTATAAATAATATATATATTATATATATATATCTATATAATAAATATATATATATATATTAATATATATATATATATATATGAACCTGTTATGTTTTACGACTCCGTCAGTTTTGATTTTTTTTTTATATATATATATTTTAGTATTGATTCCAACAGTCAATTAAGGGGTACGGACATGAATTCAATAAATAATATACGACAGTTACGTTTAACGATCCGTCAGTTGTTAAATTTTTTTTTTTTAACTAAAGGAATACACAGTAAACCGCAAAATGGCAGGAGTCGGGGTTTCGGCCTTCCGTGGAACGACAGGGTAGGACTAATTTCCCCCCTCCGAACCCCGCCTTGTATTTGGGTTCGCGGGTTCCTCAACGCCTCCCCTACGGGTATGGAAAACGTCCCACCCTCTGTCCCCCGTATATATAGGCCTATATTTTTTTTTTTACATTTTTGTAATAAGCTTTACACGCTGATTCAAATATGTAATGTTTTTTTGTAAGTGTTGTACTTTTCGAGATATTTCTTTATGAAAAATATTTTTTTTTTTTTTTTCTTTTTTTTTTTTTTTTTACATTTGTAATAAGCTTTATACGCTGAATTTCAAATATGTAATTGGTTTTTCTGTGAGTGTCGTACTTTTCGAGATATTCATTTTAAAATTTTATTGATATAAATGTATTTTTTAAATTAATTATTTTAAAATTTCGAACTTTTGAATCATGTTCATCACCACTGAAATTCATTGTTAGTACATATACTATCAATATGTTAAAAAAAAACAAAAAAAATAAAACTGACGGAGTCGAAACATGAAGGGCCTATATAAAATATATATATATAATAATAATATATATATATATATATATATATAATTTATATATATATATAATATATATATTATATATATATATAATTATTATATATATATATATATATATATATATATATATATATATATATATAATATATATATTCAGTTTCCCAAAAGGGATTTTTAACACAAAACGGGAAAATAATGTTTGTTTGTTTACATATAAGGGAATTTCGGCAAAAATAGCGAGAAAAATTAAATTTTGGTCAACACTTAAACAGTGAAGAGTGATCTTCTTTGGTTTTATGAATTGAGGATCAACAGTTAGGCCGATTTAAAGATATTTACCCTATAATAAAATTAAAAAATAAATAAATAGTAATTCATGACATGAAATATACTGTTCGGAGGAAATTCTATACATGAATATTGCTTACTTTCCAAATTTCGCTGCAAAAACTTTTTAACTTCTAAAATTGTGCTTCGATCACTTTTATATTTCTTATTTCGATTGGAATCTGTTCGGAATTAAAAATTGTAGCACAGCTTCGGACGAAGCTGCCGTCTATTCGTAAATGGCTGATAAAAAAAATTTGTTATCAAAAATGTCTGACCACAACACAGAATGTTTTAGTTGAATTAAATTTGACCTATTAATTATGCTTTAACCATTCACTAAGCCTGTTTTTATTTTTAATGGAAAATGATGAAAAGAAACACCTTTTTCTCGACACTGACTATTATCCGTCGAATTGTTGCATCCTGATGCGCTGCAAAAGTCAGGCATTTTGTGACACTAATAAATTTACATTTCTACATTTCTTGAGTAAAAATATTTGTCGGTAACGTATCAGGAAAACAACAACAAAACGACAAATAATATATAATAAATGAATAATAATAAAATAGTAATAATAATAATAAATAATAATATAATAATAAATAATAATAATAATAATTAATAATAATAATAAATAACAATAATAATAATAATAATTATTATTATTATTATTATATTATATTATTATTATTATTATTATTATTATTATTTAAGATTATTATTATATATTATCTTATTATTAATTATTATTAATTATTATTATTATTATATTTACGCTATCAAAATGTTTAATTAGCTTTAATATATATATATATATATATATATATTATATATACTATATATATATAGTATATATATATAATTATATATATATATATATATATATATATATATATATATATATATATATACGTGGATATATATCCCATTATTGCCTGAAGGAAGTGAGAGAAATAGTGGAAGGAAGAGTGTTCCGGATTATAACATTAGAGAGCATAAAACTATTACGATAATAATTCGATGTAGGATCATAGACACGGGTCGACATAGGATGTGAGTAGATAGCAAAACGAGTCACGATCCGGCGCCGAATCGAATTCTCCTCGATGGAGAAGACGTGCGCGTATGATAAAATTATATCTTTACTTTAGTAAGACTCACTCAAGTGCTGCGGACAAAAATGTGTTTATCTTAGTTCCGGGAGCATAAGAAAAGTGGTGCAGCCATTCAAGGGGCTTAAGGAAAGTGAGCAAGATAGAAAAAAAGGAAGTTTTTCTTTTTATATCATAACTGGCGTTCATAAAACGATAACGACATGACGGTTCGACTGAATTGTTATATCTTTATTGTTTTATGCACGCTACACATTAGACGACAAATTAAGGAGGAGTTTGTAGCAAAAAGATTTACACGATCGTCTAATTAATTTTCCTCAATGGAAAAGACTCAAACTATGGTGCCGCTCACAAAAAAAAAAAAAATGAGCACACGTCGTAATAGCAGAACGTATGTAGGAAAGTGATCAAAAGACAGCAGAAATACCTTAATTGAGAATTCATTTATTTATTGGTGAATTCAGAAGGCGACGGAACATTATTAGTATATGTGCCAGATATTAGTTATATACTGGGAATATTTTCTTATGAAAATACGAAAATGATATATTTATTATCTCAATAAAAATGTATATGATGTAAAAAGATAGAAAATAATAAATAAATTTTATTTGTCTCTTGTAATTTAAGATCGCTTTGCGAATTACATTTCGGCGAATCAAATTTCGTTATAAAGAGTTGCCGTATACAAATTTAGATAGTTGCGATTTATCTATTTTAGCTTTTGCAAAAGGTTGAATTGAATTTAAGTAATTTAAAGAACACCCAAAGGGTAAATCGCTTGGGGGGGTCTTTATTCTCATCTCCCACTGGAACTCCTTCCCCACTTCATAACTCCATCCTACTTCAGTATTCTTAAGCGCCGTGCACGAATTATTAAGAAAGTAGGCACATTATATACGGTATCGTCAGGATATACTATATATATATATATATATATATATGATTGTATAAAGATATATATATATTATATATTACATATAATATAATATATATATATATATATATAATATATATTATATTTAATATATATATGGTAAAAGTCTAGAACGTGTGTCGCAAATGAGTCGATCGAAAAAAAATTTACAGGTAGCCTCTATGATACATAAATGAGATGTTTTAGGGGCGAAATGAAATTTTTTTTTTTATGACCTAACCTAACTTAACCTAACCTAACCAATCCAACAAAACCCTTAATATAGGTAAAAGAAAAAAAAAAAAATATCTTTCCTTGCCCCAGGAACATCTATTTTGTATGATAGATGCTACAATTTTTTTTTTTGATTCGACCTCCCGTTCCGTGTGGGCGTTAAGTAACTTTGTATTGTTAAACATACATTTGTATATAATACACTATAAAATACATACATGTATTATATATATATATATATATATATATATTATTATATATAATATATATATAATATTATTATATATATATTATATATATATATATATATATATATATATATATTATATATATTACCTTAAGTTCATGGCGCAGATAAATATGTGTTTTTTTTTAACCTTTTTTCATATATTGTTAGTAAATGATACTAGAATTAATTAAGATACTGATGAGAAAGATACGAAATTTGAAATATTAAAAATTTCACTATGAATTAAGCAAAAACGTCATTCTGCATGAAGAAGAAACGAGATTTTAGTGGTAATATGAAAGATTAAGGTACGTAAAAATAATGTTTTGAGTAAAATACTTCCGTCTTGTTAATATATATATATAATATATATATATATATATTATATATATATATATAATATAATTAATATTATATATATATATATATATATATATATTAATATATATAATAATATATTATATATTTTGTGTACACATAAACAAAACATATTAATAGCCCGAATTAGAGGGCAGTAAACCGCAACTTAATCTATATGGATCGACGATACAGTAAAACTCATCTAACTATATGGTATACTTGCGTAACAAATTTAAATGCTAATGAAAATATCGACGTCCGCTCTGTCTCGGAGCTGCAAACGTCCGATCGAAAAAGTACGATATTTATTAAAAATTCTTTTTTTTGTATTTAAATTTTTTTGATCCTGCTAATCTTTCTCAAATTTATTGTTAGTATCATATAATAACAATATATGAAAAAAAAATTAAAAAAAAAACATTTATCTGCGCCATGAAACTCGTGTGGATAAAGTATAGCTATTGACCTTTTTATCTAAAGTAAATTTGTAATTTTAATTGATTATAAATGAAAGTAATATAAAAGTAATGTAAAAATTATAGGGAAATAGTGTTTTGAAGTTGTAAATTTCGAAATATAGTAACTATTTTAGGTGCACTTTAGTTGCGTAAAGGAAACTTTCTACCGAGTAGTGAATTACAAGTTATATGCTTTAGTATTTCGTGTAAGTTGTTTAGTAGGATGTCGTTTCCTTTAAGTCTCAAAAATGCAGTTTTTTAAAATGAAAATGATATAGAATTATTAGCGTATTTACAAATAAAAGGGTTAATACTAAATAAAAAAAAAGTGTCATAAAAATAAGTGTAAGAGAAATTGTTGAATTATAAG
>JABUQX010030105.1:27500-40000 GCA_015478945.1 Trachelipus rathkii
ATTAATAATAAATATATATATAAATTATATATATATATATATATATAACATAAACATATTATATATATACTATATATATTATATTATATAGTTAAATATATATTTATATCTATATATTATATAATATATTATATATAGTAGAGAGAGAGAGAGAGAATGAGAGAGGGAGAGATCAATTTTACTTATTTAATTTTTTTATTTATAGAGAGGAGAGGAGAGAGAGAGAGAAGAGAGAGAGAGAGAAGAGAGAATGAGGAATGAGAGAAGAGAGAGAGAGAGAACGAGAGAATGAGAGAGAGAAGAGAGAGAAGAGAGAGAGAGACGAGATGTTATCGTTATGCTCATGACTCGTATGAGATGCACTTCTCTACAATAGTTTGTATCACAAAATAATTTATGTAAAAATATGAAAGATGTGAGAGAGAGAGAGAGAGAGAGAGAGTGATAGAGAGAGAGGAGAGATGAGAGAGAGATGGGATGGAGCAGAGACGAAAGAGAGAATGATCATCTCAATCCTTTTCTATTTATTATATCTCTTAGAATCGTGCCAAACTGTCTGTTCCACTTCTCTCTCTTTGACTAACTTCTATTTCGTTCACACGGTTTAAGTGACTCATACTCTTACTCTCTATTAATATTAAAATAAAAAATATTATAATAAGTATGAGAATTAGATCTTTATATCTTTATCTTATCATTCACTTCTATCTTCTTACTCTCTTCATTAATCACTATTATATATGATATATTATAATATTTAATATTTATATATAATATATATATATAATATATATATATATATATAGTAATACATATTAATTAATATATATTATATTAATATATATAAATATATATATATAATATATAAAATATAAATTCTAATATAATTAATATATTATAATTATAATATATTATAATATATAATATAAATTATTAGACAATAGATTGCTTTTCTTCCATTATAAATTATAATTATAAAATATTATATAGATATATATAATTATATCATATATAATAATATATATTAATATATATATTATATATATATAAATATATATATTATATATATATATATAATAATATATATTATATACATATTATTATATATTAAATATATATATATTAATTATTAATATATATTATATATATATACTATATAATTAATATATATATATTATATATAATATATTTATAATATATATATTATATATATATATTATATATTATTATTATATATAATTATATAATAATATATTAATATAATATTATATATTATATATATATATATATAATATATTAATTTATACTATATCTAATATTACGATAATCCTTACGAATGAGTTATTTTCGTGCAACTAGTATTATATTGGCTATTACGTTATTTTATTATAATTATTCAAATTAATAAATTAATTACTGATAATGATGTTAATTATTACTATCTACTCTATCTATATTATCATCTCTTATATACTATCTCTACTTATACATATCTCTCTCTCTCTTCTCTCTCTATCTCTCTATCTCTACTCTATCTCTTTCTACTCTCTCTTAAATAAATAATTAATTAAATTAAATATAATGATAAATAGTGATATTATATTTCATTCATGCTCACTCTTCTCTTACACTCTCTACTCTCTTATATTACTTATTATCATCTTCATCTATCTACTTTCTCTCTCTATCTATCTTACTCATACATATCTCTTACTCTCTATTTATATAGTATACTATGAGTAAATATATAAGTGTCTTAATTGTTTTTGTCGGCTCTTATTTTTTAATATACGTTCACCATGTTCGATTACAAGTTGAAGTAACAATTTGCTTGTTTGCTCCCTTGAGATAAGATTCTGAATTAATTAATTTATTATTTGATGGATAATACGTAAATGAAAAATAAAGTTTTAAAATTTACTATATAGTAAGGTAGGATATATTGTACATATTAAATTTCTTACTGATATTACTCTACTTTAATCTATTCTACAACTTAAGAAACAAAAAAAAGTAAAAATTAATAAATATATATTAAATTAAGATATAATAAAATATAATATAAATAATATAAAAATAATATATAAACATATAACAGACTATAATATTGATAGTATTATAAATTATATTGATACCTATTTATATTAAAAATGAAATAAAGCAAGCTGTTTTTTTATATTGTTTCTACTCTTAATCATAAGCTCATTAGTCAATTGTGAGTAAAATAATATCACTATATAATAAAGATTACAATTCAGTAAGTTACTACAAAAACATAAATAAAAAATATATATATATCCATATTTAATAATATATGATACTAATTATTATTGAGATGAAATATATTCATATAATCAATATATTAATCAATATAATCTACTATATTAATAATCAATATTTGAGAATATAAAACTAAATCTTATTGTTAATAATAAGTATATAGGCAAATAAATAAAACTACAACTAAATAAATTATTTATGGAATGATAAATAATATTTTTTCAGTTTACCAAGTATTATTATAAGGTAAGATACATATATATATATAACTATATATATATATATATATATATATATAATTATAATATTATTATATATATATAAATATATATATATATATATATATATATAATATATATGTATATATATATATATATGATATATTATATATATATATATATTATATATATATATATAAAATATTTATATTTATATAGAATGATATATTTATATATATATATATATATATATATATATATATATATATATATATATATATATATATATAATGGCTAATAATTTATATGGACAGTTACTCGCCGTGAACTTCGGTTCACATAATAATAGCATAATACAACTATACATGTGATAGGAAATAATAATAATAATAATAATAATAATAATAATAATAATAATAATAATAATAATAATAATAATAATAATAATAATAATAATAATAATAATAAAATAATAATAATAATAAATATTATAATTTATATATAATAAAAATAATAGGACACTACTACAAAAAGAACAACACTATATTTATAATTCATCATCACATATCATAATAATAATAATAATATACATATAATAATTGAAATGAATAATATTGAGATTTCTCCTCTTATTTTTTTTTGAGTCCGTGTGTTGTGTGTGGGTTGTGTTTTGTGTGGGGGGGGTGTGGGTGTGTGTGGTGGTGTGGGGGGGGTATATAGTAATAATAATAATAGTAATAATAATTAATTGAAAAAAAATTGTTAACTGAAAGAATATTAACAAGAGTTGTTATAACATTTCTAATTGAATTATTAATATTATTATTATTATTATTATTATTATTATTATTATTATTATTATTATTATTATTATTATTATTATTATTATTATTATTATTATTATTATTATTATTATTATTATTATTTGCCTTTATTCAAACTGAAATAGCAGTCAAAATATAATTCCGTTATTACTTAACGTGGTGAGTTGGAGCCGGTTCGGCCAACCGATGACTAAAACATCTTCATAAAAGCGAACCGGCAACTAATTCTTTTGACAAAGCAGAGAACCGTTTCTTAAAATTTTGGCTACTCACCAATGTAATATTTAGTATGCTAAACTCTTAACCTTATCTGAAGGGGACTATAATATCGCTTCCTCACACTAGTACCAAACAGATACGATTTCAATTAAAACCACGGATAAGGGGCCGGAGCCGGAGCCGGAGCCGGACCCAGAAGATGCAAGGTTTTGGGTGGAAGCGGAGTCGGAGTTAAGTAACTTTTTATATAAAATATTTTTTTGTTTATAACTGAAAATGAAAATAAAGGAGTTAGTAACTAACAATCGTTCTTTTTCATTATTATTCATAAATAATAAATGACTTCATAATAGTAAATGGAACAGGAGTTTTACATGGAAAGTGTCGGAGCCTGAGCCGGAGCCAGAGCCGGTGCCGGTGCCGATGCCGGTGCCGGAGTCTGACAATTTTAAAATGATCAAACATTTAAAAAATGTTACCGGTACCACAGTCATGTAAAAAGAAAAAAGTAAATCGTTGCTCTCACATATCAATACCAAATAAATACATTTAATCGATGTCCCTTTACATTTGTATCAAATTATACTAATACTTCTTTGTAATAATTTCAAAGGAATACATTTAATAATACACATTGCCTCCTCGCTTATTATTATACCAAATAATTACTGAACCCTTGTATTAGTACCAAAACAAATACATTTAATGATACACATTGCCTCCTCACATAATAGTAAACCAATTTGTTAATACACCCTTGCCTTAATACCAAAAAATATATGTTGCCTCCTCATCCATTAGTAACAGATTTTTAATATATTCCTTGTACTAATACTGAACTAATTCATTCAATATACATTGCCTCTTCGCACTAACACCAAAGAAATATTTAATACACGTTCCTCCTCACATTAAATATATATATATATATATATATTATTATATATCATATATTATATATAATATATAATATATTATTATATATATATATATATATTATATATTATATATATATATATATATATACTATATATATATATATATATATATATATATATATAAAATGGTGGGCACGATTTCGATAATCCACTAACCTCTAATTCGCGAAGCTAACCTTTTCGGCAGCTGATTATTATCGTTTCTGCTAACTTTAGAAACTGTTATTGAACCAGTTAGCTTACGCCAAATTTATCTCCGCTAACGCTAAAAACATACCTGTTTGCTTGTATGGGGTGATCGGGTTTGCGATAGTCAATGGGATTTGGTTCACTACATATCACTACATACTACGTATCAGCAACTGAGCCACGGTCTTATTAAATAACATAGCAGTAGCATCACCAACAACGAGAATGATGAAGATGACATCTTCAGTAGCATTGATCAGCCTCTGGAGAGCAGGAAACACAGGGAACCGATGATCAAGGTAGGACTTACCTGGCGGAGGGTAGGCTCGACGAAGGTCCTGACTAAGGTCTCCTTTTGTGAACAATGTGTTGATCAACCTATCAATCGAATACAATAAAGTTATCCCGTACAGTAAATTATTATTATTATTATTATTATTATTATTATTATTATTTGATTATATATATAATATATATTATATATATATAATATATATATATAATATATATATATTATATAATATATATATTATATATATATATATATATATATTATATATATATATAATCTGTTCTTCGTAAACAAGTACACCGTAAGGGCCAAGAGAGCCCTCACATTATCAAATTTTAATTTTGAGAGGCTGATTTTCGTAAATCGTAACCAACTTCACGTCGAAGCAATGAAGGAGCAGCAGGCAAAGTAGGATGAATGCAATAATTAGATTTATTAAAGTTAGTTTTTCGTATATATTTTTATTTCTTGATAATTATGATTCGCTTAATATTTTTGGTACAGTAAATAAGTGCGTGCTTAATGTACGCTAATTTCAAATTCATTTTTTCATTTAGTTATTTATGTGCACCTTCATCATCCTCTCATATTAACATTCTAAACCTCCTGTAAAATTTTATGTTTAAGAGTAAACATTAAAATTTCAGCTCTTTTCAAGGGTTATGGAACCCAAAAACTAAATGGAAGCCAAATTCATGTCATAAAAGTAAGCGTTAGCTTCTGCTAATTTTCTTTTGGCGATTTAGTGGTTTAACGATATCAAAGCTAACTTTTGAGTTAGCAGAATAGCGTTTATCGTTTTTTACACCCCCTCCTAGATTAGGGCTCTGCTCGTAAAAAAAATCTGGAAAAAAAAATCGAAGCTAACTTTCAGATTAACTGCACACCACTGTATATTCAAATATATTTCATACGCGTTGCATATTATTTAGCGCAACAAACCGTAATGTTTAATTGTACAAATATGAAAATTAAACTGCGAGTGCTTAGCAAAATAAATGAAAATATAAATACATAGTACCAATAAAGGAAACATAGTTAAGTGATATAGCATTGTTTTTTTAAAGAAATAATTAAAATAATAATAATAATAATAATAATAATAATAATAATAATAATAATAATAATAATAATAATAATAATAATAATAATAATAATAATAATAATAATAATAATAATAACAAAATTTCTAGAAGTCATTTCCCTTTACCGTAGATACCGTTGTTTACTCACAATAAATAACCACAAGACAAAGAATATTAAAGACACAAGGCTCAAAATTGGATTAAAACAAAAACACAAAATAGGCGTGCCATCTCGCTTACCCCTCTCCCCCCCCCTTCAAATTTCCTGTACCTTCAAATTCAGACTTTACTACAGAAAGTATGACCTTCCTGACAAAACATTCAGGATACAGGTGGTCAGCATAAAAAAAATCTATAAAATTACTAAATTTTATCATAATAGGGAAAAATTGAATAGGTAGTATTTAAGGATTTAATATAATCATTTATATTATACAATTTCCTTACTTTTAATTTCTTTTAAAACTTAAATGTTTACGTTTTGAGGAGCCAAAAATATTTTTCTACTAAATTTTATCAAAATCTTTCGTAATAAAAAAAAAATAATATTGTTAATACATTTTACATGGTTGCAGTTGCGACCTATATCTTAAAGGGAACTGCCACTTACATAATATAGGTATATATATACTATATATATATATATATAATTATATATATATATATATAATAGTATATAGTATATATAATATATAATATATATACTATATATATATACTATATATAATATATATAATATATATTATATTATATATATATAATATCATATACATACTATATATATATATATATATATATATATATTAATAATAATAATAATAATAATATAATAAAAAAGATTTTTTTTTTTAAATAAGTAGGCGAGATTTTCAAATCTTGTTAACTTATATTCACTCTGTGCACAAAAAAAAAACAAAAAAAAAGCAAGAAAAAAACAACAGTTTTTTTTATAGAAAAAAACGCTTCGATCATCATCATTTATTTGCCGGAAGAAGACTCATTTTGCGTTAATGTCATATTATGATGGGATGATCAAAAAGTGAATTTAGAGTTTAAGAGATATTTTCGCATGCTAATCAAATCACCTTAAGGTTTTTTTTTTTTTCTTTTATCGGTTTAAAACCAACAGGAAATTGTGAAAAATTTGCCTCGGAAACTGTTATACGTAGGTGTGTTAGTTCTTTTATTTATAAGACTGACGCTTCATGTCAACGATTTATCACACCATTGAGCTCGTGCGGGATCAATCGTTACTGCCGTGCGTCATCGGAGGTATCTCACTCTTTGGTGGGCGTGGCTCGATCGTCGGCGCATTCTTCGTCGCGATCTCTCGGCGTCTCTCTATCCCTCTCTCTCTCTTATAGGGGGGAGTATAGTATTTATATATATATAATATATTATATATATATATATATATATATATATATATATAATAATATTTATAATTATATATATACTATATATACTGTATATATATATGAGCGATAAAGTATATCAAGATCATATAATATATTTTTGTTGGTTCTGTAGGCGTAGTCACCGAACAGGACTGGTATGTGCTTACTGTGGCATGTTTTTTAAGACTATTGTACTGTGATACTGTAAGATATGTACTAGCGATTTTAGCATTGTCTTGGTTTAACGCGTGAATCTGTAATTAAGATGCAAATTCACGGAAAATATAAAATTATTCATGAGAAAATGATAATTACAGATTTATATTGCATTTTTCAGCAAAAGTGATAACAAAAAAAAAAAATCGGATAAATTTTGTTAGAAAAATGTATTTGGTATTTTCATTTTATTTTGCAATTTAAAAATTATGCGAATGTAAGGTTGTGATAAGGAACTGCTAAAGGATACTAATATGGGCCGTTATTGCATTGCGGCCCGCGAGTTAGCAAGAGAGAAAATTTGGCCCCTGGATTAAAAATAGGTTGAAGGATCCTGTTTTAATTAATACAATGAATGCAATAGTTATAATTTCGATCGTTGATTGTCATTTGTCGAAAGATTTTCATCATTCTTAATTACGACCGGTCGTAGTTAAGTTCTTCGATAATAATTAACGGCACACGCTTGTAAAGCATTCACGATATGAAACAAGATATTTTACATATTTTTTTGCAAACGATATTAATAGTTTTTATTTTAAATTTAACAGAACAGGTTTCCTTTAATATCTATATATATATATATATATATATATATACTTATACACCACTATACCTCCGCGCTACCCCCTGATCGACAGCCTACGCCTAATACCACCACTAAAACAAACAAAAATACGCCCACGTACACCAAGCACCCCAAATAGTACAATCCCAACACAAACACACAACAACCCACGTCACTCCACCTAACATAATAATATCATACTACTACGTACAAACATAAATAATACCTGAACCTTCATACTAAACAACATCTTACAATACCCCCTAACTATCACAAATCAATACACCAATACCCCCTCCAACAATCGCACAAATCCACACCAACTAACACAACCCACTATAACAATAAACATAACCTAACAACCAACTCCAACCAACCTCAATACCACCCTTCTCAACTATAACTACATCACATCCAGTACCGTCGAGCATACATACAAACAGCACACCCTATACAAATCTATCGCCCTCAAACCACAGTATACAAAGAACACACTCACTGTTTACTGGCCATACAACTCATCTCACACATCGCCACTAACAACACAACACAACACGAAACCACCACCCCGCCAGACTGCACCACACCCTACACAAACCACCAGACACAAACAAATACCATAAATAAAAATACACAATACTACAACACCAAAAACAAACAACCACACCCAAACACAGACCACGCCAACCACGTAATAACCATACACATACAACACGCACCTAAACAATAACAATAACAACACACCACACATCATACCTAAACAACAACACACACGTCACAATCGTACTCACAACACACAACAAAACTCCACACAAATAATTAACCACTCCACACACCAAAAACATAACTCACCAAAACTCTAAGCGTAATCGCAGTCACACCGCAAAACACTAGATCCTGGCATAGACCAACTACCAGCCTAATCACCGGACCCACTAACACACTAACAACAACTATATCAATACAAACCACGATATAAAATACAATACCAAACACCCTACCCTACAACTGCATATATCAAAATAGTACCAACTCCAATGACCCACCAAACCTAAACATACCCACATTGAATATATCCTAAACAGCCAATCAACCACCAAACAATTACCTAAAAAACGCACCACCAAACACAACCTATACCAATAAACCTAACAATTAACACAACCAAACCACTCCTAAATCTATAACAAAATCTAACAAAACCTACCAAACTTCATCACCAACCACCCCCAGAACCCACACCCACAACGATACGCAACAATATTGGACAACCCAGACACTCAGCAAAACAAAACAATACTACAATAACCAACCCACCAAATCTCACACACACACAGCGCACACATCCGCGAGCGCCAATATCATATCTCAAAAATAACAACTACACTCATACAACATCAAACATACCACTTCCAGAAATCCCAAGGCACAAAACCCCGTCAAACCACCACAAGAGTTCAGCCCACTACAACACCCTACAAACAAACCCAAAATAACATATAACACAACCGCCACAATGACGCACTAAAAACTACACTAATCACACACCCCTTAAACACAAAGCACCGAAGACAAACCCCAAAACCAACAAAGTACAACCATCCATAACCAAAACAATCAAATACGATAAACACAAAAAGCCCACAAATAATCAATACACATGAACAAACTATAAAATCAAAAGACACACCACGAACGAAGACCTACCCAACTATCATACACACATCATACCACCACAACACCCCAATACCCAAACCTAACACCAACACAAATCACCCTAACAAAAATAACACACACTAAAACAATCAATATAAACACCCAATCCAAAATACAACACTCAACAAAAAACCACACCCCACAAACGGCAGTCACCGAACCACAAGACAACCCGAATAACCAACAAGTAACCGACTACTAGACCGACACTGCGACACACAACACACCCCACCAGTCCCAACACAACCACACACACGCCGCATAAATACCCCAACTCCGAGAAATAGAATAAAAACAAGGAAGATGACACTATTCCCAAGGCATTTACTACCAATGGAATTAAACAAATATAGTAAAGAAGAGGCAAGCATAATCCTGGGTTTTATAGAGCTTGAAAGATAACAGAAGATAGACTGTGTAGAAAGGGCAACAATGCCGCACCGACCCACCACTTACTTCTATTAAGGAAATATTAATTATAGACATAATATGAAAGTTAGGACAGTGTGTTGCGCAAAGACAAGTACGGAACCAGTGCTCCGGGAATTATATATATTCATATATAGTATATATATATATATATATATATATAAAATATATACTAATATTATACTATATTATATATACTTATATAATAATACACACCCCCCACCACACATATACATACACCACTATTATTTACATTCTTTTTTACTCTCTCTCTCAATATCATGAGGCGCACAGAGACTAAAGTGGATCAAGTTCAAAATATTTAATTTAGCTGTAAAAAAAAAAAATTAACTCACTTTAAATTCTTATCTCATTATTATATTATATTTAATGATTAGCGAAGGACTTAACCTCAATTTAAGTTAATCTAACGATGCTGCAACACAATATCTATTGGTTTAATTGAAGAATCGACCAGTTTCCGCTAATTAGCTCAATTTTATAAAAATGTGAAAATTGGGTTTAATCCACTTTTTCTTTTATCGCCTTATATATATATATATATATATATATATATATATATAATATATATATTATACTATATATTATATATATATATATATAATATATATATATATTAATCTGCAAAAATAAGAATATGTAATTAAATATGTAATATATATATTTATAATATATATAGTATATATTTATAATACATATATATATATTATATTTTTATACTATTTTTTTTTTTATCTTATATTTATAATATATATATATATATATATATATATATATAATATATATATATACTGTAGGGCCTTTTAGCCTAAGGGCCAAACTGACTCCTACAATAAGTCCCAAGGGCCAAGACCTAGGTAGGTCATCATACCAAAGTTTGAATTAGGAGCGACAAGTGCGATCTGAAAAGCGAAATACGGTGCGACTACTTTGCTCTTTGTGACTATAGTTTCTTACAGTGTGTTTGTTTAATTGTGAATGTTTAATTTAATTAAAAGTGTCTTAAAGATAAAACCAGTGCATTTTACTGCGGGTCGGATTGATGACACTCGCGGGTCTGTATTGGCCCGCGGGCCTTGGTTTGGAGATCCATACTCTAGGGGAACGAATTGGCCGAAATCATCTACATAAATAAAAAATTATGTCACCTGAAATGCAAATACCTATGAATTCCATGTTGGGCATCGTCAGAGAGAACCTTAACGTTAAGAGCTTAAAAAAGCCGCACTGAAAATTTACTCACGGATGCCCTAAAGAAAGGCAGGAGAGAAAAGTCTAAAAAGATTAAGTATTAAATTTTATCTTTAGGGTGATTTTTTACAGTCACGATATAGGGCGACAGATGCATTTGTACAAATAGAATAAATAATATAATTTTTATGGTTCTCATCTACTATTAAAAATCCGTTAAAATCTTCTATTAATTTGAAAGCTTTTCTTTTTCAGCTGTAACATTGACATCTTTTAACAACATCAATATTTTCTTTGCATTCAAATAAGAGTTATTTTTAATCCAAGATGGAGCTTCTGCCTAATATTGTCTCAATATTAAAAGCAAGAGAACAGGAGTCGTTCTTTTCTTAGAAAGAATCTTCTACTCTCTTTTCTAATAATAATAATAATAATAATAATAATAATAATAATAATAATAATAATAATAATAATAATAATAATAATAATAATAATAATAATAATAATAATAATAATAATAATAATAATAATAATAATAATAATAATAATAATAATAATAATAATAATAATAATAATAATAAATGAGAACAAAACAAAGATAGAATGCTGCATATAGGCTTACCCAATATATCATTTATATAAAAAAGATACAAATTATATCTCCTGTTAATAAAATGATTAGCAGATTTCTTATCCTAAGTTATTTACCGTTCGGATTTTTGTATGGATGTCCAAAACATCATCAAATAAAGATAGAATTGATAGTTCCTCATTTAAGTACCATAAATGATTGCAAAATTTATGCATGATTTGTTTTGAAATTTCCTCATTAACATTCTTATACAAGTAAAGGTCTTTTAGGAAGAAGAAAATTTGATAAGGGGCTTTAGTCGCGAATGATCAATAAAACCAAGCCT
>JABUQX010030105.1:52500-57500 GCA_015478945.1 Trachelipus rathkii
ATTATTATTATTATTATTATTATTATTATTACTACTACTACTTTTAAATTATCTTTAATCATCAATTTTACTCATTATAAATCTTTAAAATAATGCAAACTCGACGTTAGAACTCTCTAACAGGTGATTTCTTAAGAGTTTTTCTTCATTATGAAACTGTTAGACCCATTTTCATGTTTCTTGTATTAATAATTAATTCGTTACATTAAAAATTCAATTAATCAAACCAAATTCAAAGAAACAAACTTATAAGGTAATAGCGCACAAAGTTTTAAATGTATAGAAAAACTATATAAGTTTGTTTATTAAATACAAATAAAATTCAGAAATAACTAGTCTCCATGTTTCAATAGCTTTAATAATTATTATTTTTTTATTATCTTGTCAATCAGGAAGTTATTACAGCGTTCTTCTTCGTTATAACAACAAGGGAAAATCAAGGAAAGAGGGAAGAACAGCCCCTTCTCCTCATCGATTATGGGCCTATTTCGATCCACCAGCGCCTCTTGGGGCTTTTCCTATTGAAACAATAGATAACAACATAGCAAATCATTACAGTTACAGGTTTGTTATGAGCCAGCAGAGTTTAAATATTTTAATATTTTTGTCCGAGTCAGCATAAAATGAAGAGAAATACTCAGTAAAATTTGGTTATTAGATATTTAAAACTGCTCTCTAATTATGCCCGATTTTTGATTTTCCAGACCACTTGGATCGAGTTCCGTCAAAGTAAATGATAACTACGACCAAGAATATAAGACCCCATTTTTAAATAAGAAAAATGTTCAGCAATTAAAGCATAACAGAAAAGGTCAGATAGAAAAATCATGGTATCAAACACAAAAAATGGAGAAGCAACAAATCCAGATAATAGAAAAACATCAACAACAAACACCGTCGCAATTTAGGAGTGCGACAGGAACTATGAACAGTCAAAGAATAGAAAAACAAGAAATACACTCACCTAAAAATCAACCAAAAAAATTATATTACAAAAATAAAAAAATAAAAACAAAAAATTCGTCGTCTGCTGAAAACAAAAATAATTCTTTTTCGAAAAATCATGCATTGAAAAACGCCTCTCACGCTCTTGACGAAAAAAATATTAAAAAAATGGGCACAAAATTCTCTCAAAGAAAAGATGACTTAAGAAATAAATTTAAGACAGCTTCATTACCCAATGTTAAAGGTATATATATATATATATATATATATATATATATATATATATATATATATATATATATATATATATATATATATATATATATATATATATATATATATATATATATATATATATATATATATAAATATATATATATTTGGTTTTGTGTAGCGAATCTAAAGAAAGTTTGAAAGGATTGTTTGATGGATTTGGTAGGGTGGGTAAAACGAAAGGTTTGAAAGTAAATATAGATATGGGTAAGGTGATGGTAGTGGGTAAGGAAAGTCCGCGTTGTGAAATCATATTGGGTGGTGAGCAATTGGAACAAGTATCTGAGTTTAAATATTTAGGATATATGCTGAATGAAAAGGGAGCGGATGATGCAGAGTCTAGTAGGAAAGTTGTAAATTGTAGGAAATTGACTGGTGAAATTAAATCCTTGGTGAATGTAAAGGGACTAAGTCTTGAGTGAGCTATGGTGTGGAATAAGAGGTATATATCTAATTAAGGTGCAAACTGTTCAGATGGATAATCTTAGGGAAGAATTGATAAAATGAGGAATAAACGTGTTAGGAAGTTATGTGGTGTGAAGAAGGGCGTAAATGAGAGAATAAACGAGAGTATATTGAGATGGTTTGGTAATATGGAAAAGATGGATGATAGTCGGTTTGTTAAGCGGATGTATTGCGGTGAGTGTGCTGGGAATAGACCGGCTGGGAGACCAAAGAAAAAAGTAGATATTGTCAGAAAAGGAATAACTGAAGGAAAGAAATGTGAGTTTGGCAAAGGCGAGAAGAAAGGTGCATAATAGGAGAGAATGGTGGGATTTTGTAAAGGGGCATGGTTGTGGTCCTGGCAAAAGGGATGAAGTTACATGGACGAGATACCACTGTGAGGGTCCGTCGCAATTTTGTGAATCCCTAGGGTGGATTTTATTGACTGCGACGAGCTGTCACTTATGGGTATGGAGGGGATGATAGGGGTCATTTCCTTTCGACTTATGTCATGTACTTCTACTTAACTTCCTTGGGTATTACGCACCTTACCAGTAGTGATTGTCACCGAACACGGATAACTGTGCAAACGTCATTTACTAACACTTGTGAACTTATTTACGTACATGAGTGACTATAGTTATGTAAGTGCGTACATATGTTCATGTGCATCTGCCCATGACCATATTTTTTTTGTTTTGTTGTTGTTTGCTGTTGTTTGGCTGCTTGCCCGCGTACACACACGTACACATACACACAGTGAGAACCAAGGAATGACGTCATACTTTAGTTTGGTTGTTGTTGTTGCTTGTTGTTTGGTTGCATGCGCATACACATGCTATATATATATATATATATATATATATATATATATTATATATATATAAGTTTATATATATATTACATATATATATATATATATATATATATATATATATATATATTAGTATATATATATATATATATATATATATATATATATATATATATTTATATATATATATATTATTACATATATATTATTATTATATTTTTTGTTTTTTTTTTTTTTGTTATTTATTTGTGTATATATATATATATATATATATATATATATATATATATATATATATATATATATATATATATATATATATATATTTTTTTAGTTTACTGTAATTAATGTTTAAATATTTTAATATATTTATTTTCATTATTGTCTGGTTTTTAATATATTTTTATTTTTATTTATTTCTATTAAATATACGCAAATATTGCAAATTCCGTAAGGAGAATTTGAACCATCGTCTTACATGATGGTTTACTGGAGCATTAGCCCTCTGAGCTAAAGTACCCGGATTCTTATTTCTCTTTTAATAGTTCCTCAATATATACGAAGCATGGTCAATTTTATTATCTTACCATCGTCAACCTTTTGTCTTTTCTTTTTATGAACTTTCGTATATATATAAAGTCTTCTTTTTTTTTTTTTCGTTCTAATTTGTATATATATATATATATATATATATATATATATATATATATATATATAAAGGGTTATATATATATATATATATATATATATATATATATATATATATATATATATATATATATATATATATATATATATATATATATATATATATATTTATATATGCTCTCCATTTGAGGAAGAAATAATTTTCGGATAGCTTTCAAACTTGGAACACATATAGCTGGTAGTGTCAGCTTCCGGGCACCAAGGTTTCATGCCGCTACGCCCTTTGCTAGTGGGTGCTGAAACCTTTAACTTAGATATGGGCTTAGCTAGATGGAAAATAAGCTGCCAACATGCTTCAGCCGAGGATTCGGAGCTTAAGATGACTCTTGAAGCGGATCACGGTGGGGCTCCGGCACCAGTGTTGAAACCGAATCTTGAAATCTGTATAAAAACGTTTAATAAACCGAGTAAGGTACCTTTCACTAGGTTTACGAACTCATAGAACTTGATTTTAAGGGTTTTAACACCCTCAAGGATGTCTAAGGACCCCCGGAAGGGGGTTCCGTACAAAAAAGAAGAAATAAAGGAGAGACATATGGAATGCGTAAGAGAAGAAGACGGAGAAAGGATGAAGAAGGAATAAGAACAAGGCAGAGAAGAAAAAGACACATAATGCGGTGCATTACACCGGAGTTGTTGTCGGTGTCAGAGTTGAATTCTGGTTACAAGCATATAATATAATATAAAGCATATGTCTACCCACAATGTTTACGAACTCCTAGATTCTCCTTATATGGGTTTCAAATCCCTCATGGGTGTCTGAGAAACCCCGGGAGCGTCTTCCAGAATAAAAAAGAAGAAATAAAGTATAGAGTGCATAGCAGATGAATTAGTTGAACCGAGAAGGAGTCGGACCGACTCCTGAGTGGAGGCAGAATAGAGATGGAGAGGGAGGTGAGCCAGAGTAGTGCGGAGCGTGAATCAAAACTTGCTTTTGACTTGCGTGATGTATGTTATATCAAATACTATGCAAGGATGGCTGCTGAGATCGAGTACGTTGTTCTTAATTCTCTAAAAGAGGTAGCAGTGGAAGTAGTTTTTGTAGTAGTATTAGTAGTCACCACAATCAGTCCTATTTTGTTTAACGGGTTGCTTGAAAGTCCAACGCGTGTGTGCACGTCGCGATCGGCGCGAACCTGTGCGAAACAGACTCGTGTGCCAACAGGCGCAATATTGGTTAGTGAACGTGTAAATATTCTAGTTGGGATGTTATTCTATAACGTTATGCAATTTTTTCGTGTTATACGCTAATCCCTTACGCTTTTAATAAAGTGTTAACTCCATTTATATTTTTTAATTTCTTTTCATATAACCCATTGTCTAAACGATGAACACAATATTTTATTTTAAACTGAAACCTTTTTATTTATTTTATTTTATTTATTTATTAAAATGTTTTTTAAACATTTTATGCTTTTACTAAAAAAAATACAATAAACAATGAAGTAATTTTTTACAAAATGTGTGCTAAAATACGACTTAAACCAGTAGAGCAATAGCGCATAGCCAATGGTGTGGGATGTTTTACGCTACTGTTTTATTAACTTACTGCCTTAGGGTCAATAAAGAACGTTTTAAATAAAAAAGTTTAATTTTTTTTTTTGTAAAAGCATAAAATGTTTAAAAAACTTTTTAATAATGAAAGAAATTCTATAAACAAATAAAAATGTTTCAGTTTTAAATAAAATGTTGTACTTAACGTTTAGAAAATGGGTTATATGAAAAGAAATTAAAAATATAAATCGAGTAAACACTTTATTAAAAGTGTAAGGGATAAGAATAGAACACGGGATACAAAGCATAACGTTATAGAATA
>JABUQX010030105.1:65000-90000 GCA_015478945.1 Trachelipus rathkii
TTTTACAAGGTTGCTGTGTCCCCACCGGGAAATCCCATCCAGATCGGCAAGAATAGAATCGGAAAGCTGAAGACAAGAGGAAACTCTGGACGCAAAAGAGGGAGCAAATTTGAGTAGAAGTAGAAAAATGGATAGTGGAGTAATCGGCATAAGAGTGAACAGGGTTGGAAGTACAGCTGAGGAGATCGTTGATGAAAAGTAGGAATAAAGTTGGAGATAGAACAGAACCGTGAGCAACACCACAATTAACAGGAAAGGAGGAAGAGAACGCTCCATCAACGAGCTCTGATATGGAGCGATCGGAGGAAACTAGACAAGAGTAAGCAAAGAGAAGGAGGAAACCCAGCTGAAGGGAGCTTAGAGAGCAGTGACGCATGCCATATATGCGACGAGATTTCAGAACAGTTTCCTTTGTAAAGATACGTCCAAATCAGCGCGAAAGCCTAAGCGACTTGTTGCAGAAATACCAACAGAGACTAAAGCGATCTACCCGTGCGAACAGTTTCTTGAGTTTACTGATGAATTTGTTTTCAGTCTCGATATAATCTAGAATAACAACTCTACTTGTATGATTTATAGCTTGCCAGCACTTTCTTATCGCGCAGATTGTCAGATCATTCAACCTGTTTACCCTCTAGAGTGTGCTGTTTAACTCAACCATATATTTGGTTGATCTTATTTCCGCTTTCATGTTTCCTCACTTTCAAGCGAACCTAAAAGAAAATTTGTTCTCGTGACGATCGCGCAGACGCTTAATTCGCACTTTAGTGTGCATCTTTTAAATCTCAACCATGTGTTGGTTGATCGCCCTCGTGTTCACATTCGCTCTCGATCGCTTTATAATTCTCACTTTGAAATGGGCGTACCTTAATAACGAAGGTATAAGGAGAGTGAAGTACATGGCGACCAAAAATATATTTTGAAAGTCAGTGAGTGCAAAAGAGTCGAGAAGTCGCAAAAGCCCTAGACCCTTTCAATAATTCAAGAAATGCTATGATTGAAACCACCCAAGATATACCATGCATACTTCACACCTCCTACAAGTTTGCTTGGTAAAGAAACAATTTGTTGATCCTTCCAAGAATGAAAAATACCAAGAATATTAAGAACAGACGAAGGTTTGAATTGTACGTTTTCAAATACGATGTATTTGTGCGACGAAAGATTCTGCTACTAGATATATTGAAGAAATAATGTACCGCCCTTAAAAATTAAAAGAATAAAGATGGGTATAAAGTCGTCGGCGTAAAGATTTAAGTGATTAATGACAGATAGGCCATTAATATAAAAAATTGGCTTAGAACAGAACCCTGAGTAACACCAATATTGGAAGATTTTAGGGACTAACAGTGACCATCTACCAAGGCTGTTAAAGTGCTATAGAATGACAGGAAAGGAAATAAGGACAAAGAAGAGTACAGATACTGGAAAAAAGAAATTTCGAAATCAAAGCTTTCTTCCATATTAAATGTCTAGCTCCACAGCAATATACAAAAATATATATATATATATATATATATATATATATATATATATATATATATATATATATATATATATATATATACGGTATATATATATATAATTATATATCATATATATATATATATATATATATTATAGAGAGAGAGAGAGAGAGAGAGCGGCCTAAAGTTCGATTTCCTGTGGTCCCCCCCGTGTTTACCCCCTGCATAGGGGATAAAGCACGTTTAAAAGGTAGTTTTATATATATATATATTATATATATATATATATATAATATATATATATATATATATATTTATTATATATATATATAATATATTATATATATATATATATTATATATATATTATATACTATAGTATAATATATAATATATATATAATGTCATGCCTGGCTTCATATTTGCCTATATCGCGATAGTGGGTATTTAGATGACAATAGTTGCAAGAGACAATATCTTGAGGTTACTACGTTTTATTTATTTGGGGGTAGAGGAGGGGGAGGGATGTCGAGGCGGAAAGTACTGTTTAGTTTTCACAATTAACCGATTGACAATTTGCATTTTTTGGCGGAAAGTACTGTTTAGTTTTCACAATTAACCGATTGATCAATTTGCATTTTTCAATTAACGAACACGAAATTTTGCAACTGAACTTCTATTTTAATTTAAACCATCCTATTTTATTGTCTCCGTCCGGATTATATTTTTAAAGTTCCCGTTGTAAAACTTGTAAATAAAACTTGTGGTAATTATATAAGATAGTTTCATCGGGATAGTTATTAAAATCATTTTATTAATTCATTATTTTTCTTAAGAGGCTTTCTCTTAATAAAAGCAAGTTTATCCTGGGTGTCTATTTCCGCATTTCCTATTACAAGTCTTAACTACTTTGAAATAAATCTTTTATTATATTCTTAATTTATTTTTAGTTATTATTGTTACTTTAGGGTCCTTTACCAAAAAGCAAGCACCTACACACATTCCCAAAATCATCACCCATCATATCCTTATTTAAGCTTTATCCGCCGCTACTATACTGACCACTCAATAAAAATGTTTTTACCATGCCATAAACTCTGTATAGTACGTAAAAATGTATTCCTAATAATTATGCAAACCTATTTAATGCCAAGTACTTTCTATAGTATCTGGTCTATCAGTTTTACAAAAGATAAATCCCCTACTAGCATTTCCCTAAGTTTTGATCAATTAGAATTAAGAAACCCTTAGAACACAACCTTAGAACAACTGAGTCACTAGGCAAAGGGTCAGGGTTTTACCCATCGTTTGGATCCTATGAAGAAATTACCCATAGTTATTCCTCTCCTAGAATAGAGCAATACCAGATACGAACTTCAACTTTTTTTTTTTTTTTTGAAAAATGTGTAAACAAAACAAAAAGTTTTATTTTCTACACTTTATATTAACTAATATATTAATGCTTAAGGTTTTATAAGATAATATTTATTAGTAAATAAGAGGGCATTAATACAAGTAGGCTTAAAAATATTTTTAATTATAACTTTTCTATTTTTGTAATAACTTTTGTTGAAGTTACTTTTAAAAAAAAAAAATATAAAAGATTATCTGTACACATGCTTTTCACTTAAATCACCTTCACTTCCGGTATGTTCAGCTACAAAGTACATAAATTACAAATAAAATGTTCGCGATTCAATAAATATTATTTACGCAATCTGCATGAAGTGGAGCCCATTTAAATTACGGAAAGATTCTTCAAGTTATATTGCTATATATATTATTTAAGTTATTTTATTACTACTAAAAGATGGTATAAATTGAATTGGTTTTATCTTTTTGGTTTTTTCTGAAGTTTTTGAGGTAAATGCAGATGAGGTCGAATTCATCATCATTTTAGAATGTGCTAATATACGCTGTTGAATACTTCTATTGGAATGTGAATTTACACCAACATTAGAGGAGGAGGAAGTGCGGCAACCAAAACCCTCACGTCCGGTTTGGGTAGCTGGAACGACCTGAAATAATAAATAAAAATGATGTGATATAATGATACTAAGGAAAAATTTATCAATATATTATACATATTGTGAACAATTACGCAAAAGTCTATTCATATTAAAGATTCAGTAGAGTTTACATATTTATAGGTACGGAAGTTTCAGTTTCACACAACCTTCAAAAGGTAGATCTCGAATCGATGGAGAAAGGGTCAATAGAGAAGAATGAAATTCTGATTAGATGCGAGATAAAAGCTCAGGAAAGTAAATATGAAATTGACAAAATAAGGTTTTACAAACGATGTGACTTTAATAAGGCATAACAAAAGTTTGAAAGTATAAAGTCGCCGATAAGGAAGAAAGCAAGGTGAAAGTAGGAAGCTCATCGGTTAAAAGTTGCTTTAATATACCTTAATGCGATTTAGCCTTTCAGTTCGGAAGTCAAAATTTCGAGAAAATTACATTATAAGCACAGAAATTATTGTAAAAGTATGAAAGAAAGTCATTTCTCAATCTCTTTTAAAGAAAGAATTGACAGTTTTACTGTAAAGTTCTTAAATTTTCCGTACAAAAGAACTACCAGAACTAAACACCTGATTCTTGAAATCAAAATACAGGTTTTATGAATATAAAAAAGTTATTTTAAGGTACAAAACCTCATTTACTTTTGAAAACGTAGAATAATTAAAAATTTACACATTAAACATAAATAGGTCTATTAAGTGGTCGCTGTCAACAACAATAATAACAACATTACTATAAACAAAATTAAAATTTTAATCTTTTTATTTCCATGATAAATTTACATCTATCTTATAAACGGTTTCAACTAAGATATGATTTTTTTTTTTAAATTTTCAGGAATATTTTGTTGCTATTTTAGTGTTATATTTTATGATTAAAAATGAAAGTATTTATATCCAAACTTCAAAAAGCGTAGCAGCTTTAAATACTATAGAGTATCTACTAACATTATTATTAAATTAAAATTACAAAGAATTGCATAGAATAATTATAATAGTTATATATATAATAATGTACTCCATAAAAAATAAAATAATATGAATAGTACTTACTGGTTCTATTAATCCTGTGTCATTGATTCCCAACTTTTGTCCTTCGGACCATCCCATTTTTTCCATTAACTTAAAGCCTTTGTTGTCACTTTTTATGTTTCTACGGGATTGAGGTAATAATAATAATAATAATAACAACAATAATAATTAATAATAATTAATAATAATAATAATAATAATAATAATAATTAATAACAATAATAATTAATAATAATAATAATAATAATAATAATAATAATAATAATAATAATAATAATAATAATAATAATAATAATAATAATAATAATAACAAGCAACGTCGCTGCGCTCGCGGTACATATGTGCGCAAATATTATTAATACTATGATTACTAAATATGTAAAAAACTACATGAATTTTTTTTATTATTATTGCTCAGGCACTTAATATAAACTCAGTACTCTATTTCATTCGTTCTCTTCTATCCACTCACCAAATTTCAGCCTTCTACGTCCATTTCCAAGGTTTTTGGGCTCAGAACCCCCATAAAGGGACCCATAATAATTGTAAAGACTCAGTACTCTTATTTCATGGTGTCTCCTTCTATTCCCTCATCAGAATTCAGCCTTCTACGTCATTTCCAAAGTTTTTGGCCTCAGCCCCCCAAAGGACCCTATTATAATTATTTTAATAGAAATTTACTTTAATTTTTATATTAGTTATGATAATATATAGAAATATTTTTTTGTAGCTAGAATTAGTAGTAGTTAAATTAGTAGTAGTAATTGTATTGGCAGTAGTAGTAATTGTAGTAGTAGTAGTAGTAAGATAAAATGTGCGCGAGCGTTGCCGTTTAACAACTTACTCGGCTCGCGTAATGCTCGTGTACATTTGAAATGTTTTTATAATAATTTGAAATATTTTTATCATAATACTTATATAATAATAATTAGCTTAAATATTTATGTAAAATTTATTTTTATACTTTTGTGAAGCTCAAAATTATTGTAATATCTTTTTTTATAAATAAAATGAAACCAAATGGCGAAAATTAAGGGACAAAAATGGCATGTTTAAATTTAATAGTATAATAATAATAATAATAATAATAATAATAATAATAATAATAATAATAATAATAATAATAATAATAATAATAATAATAATAACTTTTTACTCAAGCCTTCACACACGTTCACTAGCGCATTCCGAAATGCACGAAACTCTCATTCACCTTTACCATAATAGGCCAACAGCATTTACCTTCGATTGTTACACATACTCACTCCTTCTAACAGATGAACCCACTTTTTGTCATCACCCAAATCTATTTTTCCAACAATCTTACACTTTTGTTCTATCAATTCGTACCTGCTGACATACTCCTTCATTGACTCAATAATCTTTCATTTCATCATCATCATCATCAGCCACCTTCCTTCCCCAAGACTGGAGGTAAGGTGCGTAACATGCACCGGAAACAGAAAAGTAGTAGAAAAAAATGACAAGTCGAAAAGAAAGCAAAAGTGAGAACTTTTCGCAGTCACAAAATCCACCCTAAAGCTTCACGGGACCGCGACGGACCCTCACTATGGCATCTCGTCAATGTGGGGTTCATCCTTTGGCCCAGGTGGGCTACAACCATACCCCCTTACAAAATCCCACCATCATTCACTCCTATTATGCACCTTTCTTCTCGCCTCTGCCAAACTCACATTTCTAACCTTCAGGCATTCCTTTACTGACTCAATCCACTTTTTCATCGGTCTCCCAGCCGGTCGATTCCCAGCACACTCTTTCTTTTAATATAAAAGTACTCACAGATCCTATCATATCTATCTCTTTCCCTTTCCTTTGCATATTTTTCATCTAACTTAGCAATTATCGCTTTCATTCCTTCTTCTTTACCTAATACCTTACAATCTAAGTCACAAACACATTCAAAAGCTTTCGCACTCAGACTCGGCAATATTTCACCTGCAAGTTTTTCATTCGACACGTCACACACATCATACCATACATTCAACCTCTTTTTCCACATTTCATGCTCTTCACTATTCACTTCGCCATTAAACTTAGAACAGTTCTGACGCAGTCTCCTTTCAACAACTTCTACTCTTTCTATCACTTTTTCGTCAGCCCCATCGCTACTAGAATCTTTCTCGTACCTCCCATAGTCACCTTTCAACAACTTCTACTCTTTCTATCACTTCTTCGTCAGCCCCATCACTACTAGAATCTTTCGTACTACATCCTTTGGTTTTGCCCTTACCTCCCATAGTCACCACAAAAACAAAAGGCTTACTAACCAACAAAGAACTGTCCACTACTAGAATCTTTCGTACTACCTCCTTTGGTTTTGCTCTTACCTCCCATAGTCACCACAAAAACAAAATGCTTACCAACCAACAAAGAACTATGAACAACACAATCGACCTAATCTTATCTCCCACAGAACAATCTAACTAAATTCCCTTAGAAACCACCAGTACAACCCTCAGAGCCTACCTAACTACGCTCTGCTGCTGCTGCTAATAATAATAATAATAATAATAATAATAATAATAATAATAATAATAATAATAATAATAATAATAATAATAATAATAATAATAATAATAATAATAATAATAATAATCTCTAGGGTGGATTTTCTGACTGCGACGAGTTCTCACTAATAGGTATAGAGGGGGCGGTAAGGTATGAAAGAAATTAGAGGTCGGGGTGCAGGCGATGATTGATTAGGAATGAGGAGGAATGGAAGAAAGAGGTGGGAGCCCTACCTATTATATGCGGATGATTTGGTTTTGTGTGGCGAATCTGAAGAGAGTTTGAGAAGATTGATAGAGATTTGAATTTTTCCACCTTCTTAAAAGGTATGACAGATAAGTTAATCTCTGCTTTCACTTCCTTAGAGGTCGGGGTGGCAGGGGATGATGTTAGAATGATGGAGAATGGAAGAAAGTGGTGGGAGCCCTACCTATTATATGCGGATGATTTGGCTTTGTGTGGCGAATCTGAAGAGAGTTTGAGAGGATTGATAGAGAGATTTGAATTTTTCCACCTTCTTAAAAGGTATGAAATATAAGTTCATCTCTCCTTTCACTTCCTCCAACTGTTCTCGTTACCCTCATTTGATATGTCTTTCTTATTTTCACCTACAGTCCAACTTTTCCCAATGAGCAATATAATAGTAATTTAGTTTTGCTAATTTGAATTAATTATTATTTTCTTGCAAGTGATGTTTTCGTCAAAAACATAAGGTTTACTTAATCAATATTTAACGTTTGATGAATAATAGTTTCATTCATTAGATCTACCCGAATCGCTGAAAAAAAGGCCATATAAAATATACACTATAAATTTAGAAAATGAAAAACTACATACGTATGAATAGAAGCAACTTGAGTTTTTTCGTATGGGTTATCCGACCCCACAGTCACTCTTCTCTCTGCTGCTCTATCTTTATATTTAGAGTTGTTAATAGGAGCTGGTGCAGGTTCAAAATAATTTAGAGCGAGCTTCTTCCGAATGGCTTTATTCTGTCTTCTTCTTTCTTTTTCTTTTTTTGCTAGTTTTGTTAAAGGTCCTTCGATTTCCACAATTTTAATAGTCTCTGTAAATGATAAAATCAGTACAAAGAACCAATCATAAGTTAATCATATAATTCATATTATAAAAGCACTTCTAGAAATAAAATGTATGGAAATTCTTCTAAAACATATATAGTGAACAGAAAATTATAAGCACCAAAATGAACGTGACAAAAAAATAAATAAAAAAACTCTTTATGGGTGTAATTAAATTGTTAACATACTTACCACCGGATGCAACTGTAACTAGTCCTGGTTCACATTCTCTGCAAGTTAGTTTTCCAGGGTGCATATGGCAATTTAAAATCACATCGCCAAACTTTATTTCAAAGCCATGACCAATCTGCATTACAATATATTAACAAATTAATTCAACACCCACAGAATAACCGTCTCAATAAATACGTACAAAAAGGGAGTAAATAAATCTTAACACTGAACCCGAACCTTGGGTTAATTACATTTTTTTTAATGTATTTTTCGTGAATATTTGAATATCATAATATTATGTATTCTTATATATAGTACATTACATAATGTTTATAGAAAACAAATTTCTTACATAATTGCATAAAATGTACTACCGCAAGCAAGCTTATAAGAAATGGAAAGATGGATGGATATATTTCAATATCGTTCGTATAAATTCGAATATTTAAAAACTCTATTAAAGATCTACAAGATTTGTTAAAAGAATCTTCAGTAAAAAAAAAAGTATTTATCCATTACATATCCATATACAATTATTTCTTCCATATACAATTATTTCTTACAGTTTAATACGAAAATAAAGCTAAAATTCTTCAGAGCTAATAAATGGATTATTCTGTATGAAACTAAATAGGCAAAAATATTTGAAGGAAAAATGTTTAAATCCTTATGGAAAATCCGTATAATTATATAAATTCTAATATCCTGCTGGTGCAGGAGCAAGATACAGGTTTATCATAATTTATACATTGAGAAAATGTGAAGAGAAGATCAGCAAATGATGTATAAAAGTTTTATATGCTATCCAACAAAATATATAGTTAAGGAAAGAATTCCCACAGCGTATGTTCTGCGTCACGTAGAAAGCGACAAAAGGGGCAGTGGTAGGTGGGTTGGCTACCCACTACCACCTATCTCTTGCTATGAATGTTAATGCGTGCCTTGGAGATGCTAGTGACCGCCGTAAGCGCTCTCTCTCTCTCTCTCTCTCTCTCTCTCTCTCTCTCTCTCTCTCTCTCTCTCTCTCTCTCTCTCTCTCTCTTTATTATTATTATTATTATTATTATTATTATTATTATTATTATTATTATTATAAATATTATTATAAATATTATTATTATTATTATTATTACTATTATTATTATTATTATTATTATAAATATTATATTATATTATAAATATTAATTATTATTATTATTATTATTATTAGTTAAATTATTTTAGTATTGATATTGATTTTATTATTATATTTATTATTATTATATTTCTTTTCTTTCTTTCTTCGACCTTCCTCTTTGCCCCAAGAAAATGTTTTTGGGAAGTGCGCTACAGAGCATCGGAAAAGAAGAAGCAGTAGGAGAACATACAAACGTCGAAAAGAAGAGCCCAGCCTTACCGCCCGCTCTGTACCATTAATAGTGAGAGCTCGTCACAGACAGAAAATCCACCCATAGAGCATCATGGGGACCGCGACGCGACCGCGTCACTCATGCTAAAGTTTTCGTCAATTAGCGGTTGCATCCCCTGGCCCAGGTGGGCCACAACATGCCCCCATACAGAAACCCCGCCATCTCTCCTATCATGCACCTTTATTCTCGCCTCTGGCAAAACTCACATTTTTCTCTCCTTCAGACATCTCGTGTCACCGCACTCACTCATCCAGTCTTTCTCTCGGTTCCCAGCCGGTGGGGTTCCCAACACACCTCACCAGTATATACATCCGCTATAACCAACCTTACTACTCATTATCGCTTTCACATGACCAAACATCTCAAACATACTTTCATTTTATTCTCTGCAGTTTACTCCTTTCTTCAGAACCACGACCCTCTTAATTACGTCTCATTCCCTCTACTGTGATCAATTCGTCTCACACCTAGCACCACCCTGAAGATTTCCATCTGAACACATTGACCTTTAGATCATACTTCTTATTCCAGACGCATTAGTCTCACTACAGTACAAGAACCAAGGGTAACAACATGGCCCTCATGTAATACCCTAGCACACTCAAGACTTAGTCCTGTTGCATTCACCAACGATTTAATTGCACCACACCTTTCCGGGCATTCGAACAACTTTGCCTACTTACACTCTGCATGTCGTCCTTATCCCTTTCTCATCAACAATATACCAAATATTTAAAACTCAGACACTTGTTCTAGATGCTTAATTATAAGCATCAAACTTCACACTGAGGAGTTCCTCACTCACAACCATAACCTTACTTCTTATCCACGGTTTACCTTTCAATGCCCTCCTTTATCACACACCCTGCTAATCCTCTATCAATCCTCTCAGAACTCTCTTCAGATTCGCCAACACAAAAAAATCATTCCCATATAATAGTTAGGGCACCCTCCACTCAACTCCATCTCTTCCACCATTCTAACACCATTGCTGCCATCCCCACCTCAAATTCTTTTATAACCCCATCCAAATATACAAAGTTGAATAACCAAGGAGACATAAACACAACCCTGTCTTACTCCGCGATTAATCCTAAACCAGATCACCGATGGACACCATTATTCTTACACACGCAGATTTTCACTATCGTCATACATTACTTTTTGATTCCATTCAGAAGCCTACCAGCCCTACCACCAATATCACTGACACCTGCCATAACGCTTCCCTATAACTATAATCATATTTACTGTTGCAATCCTATAAAACCTAAATACAATTTTTCTTCTTCTCCCTCATTTCTCAATCATTTGTTTCAATGTAAGATTGGATCCACACATCCTTTCTACCACTCCTAACGCACCTTGTTCTTCACCATCAGTCCCTCAGTCACTCGACGACACTCTTTCAACCAAATACCAGCAATATACCTTCCCTACAACATCAATATAAACTATATTCCCCTAAAATTGATACAGTCCCCTTTCTCCCTTACCCTGTTAATACAAGGGTACTATACCGCTCTCCTCCAAGTCCCTGTGAAGCTCATACTCCTCCATAAACGCTTACTTACACAACTTACAAATCAATGCAATCACCATCTCGCCTCCGCTGGTTATATTTCACAGTAATTTTCATCGTATACTGCAGATCTACCATTCTCAACTTTCTACCCTTACCCATTAACCTCCTCCTTACTAATGTAAAGCCTCATCCCCAAAATACCTATGTCTTCTTGCAACATCAAAACCGCACACATTCACTAACACCTCATCATTTCACTGTTATGAGTTGTGCAGATTATTCGAAGTGTGCTTTTCCACCACCCCCTCAATCCATTTACAGTTACGAAAAGGCACCATCCTAATCATATAGTCATAAGCAGGATCCCCTTAGTTCTCATACTCCTTGACTTTCGCGCTTGTCCGTCCAGAAGAGCTTCTAGTTCCTTGTATGGTCCTCATCATCCTCCTTCCAAACTGTTCATTTTACCTCTTTTTTCTCTACGTATACACCTTTTAGTCATTCTTTTTTTCGCTCTATATATAATTCCAAGCATCTTTCTTTGAATCTTCATCATATGATGTATTTATTATTATTATTATTATATATTATTATATCTTTCCTTGCTACCTACTCTTACCTCCCAAGACTTGGACGGTAGAGGGTGACGTGAAAAAACAATGCATCGGAAAAAAAAGTAGTAGAAGAATAATGACGACGCAAGTCGGAAAAGAAAGCCCAGCCTTACCGCCTCCTCTAAACCTATTAGTGCCTTAAGTGAAACTTCGTCGCAGTCAGAAAAATCCACCCTTAAGCAGCTTCACGGGACCGCGACGACCACTTACTCCTTATGGCATATCGTCAAGTGTATGGTTCATCCACGGCCAGGTGGCTCACACCTACCCCCTCACAGTAAACCTTCTATCAGCTCCCTTTATGCCACCTTTATTCTCGCCTCTGGCAAAATTCACACCTCCCTCCTTCAGACATTCGTCACTGACTCAAGTCCACTTTTCCTTCAGTCTTTCAGCCGGCGATTCCCAAAACACGCACCACTTATATCATCCCGCTGTAACCAACCAACTGTCCATTCATCCCTTTCCTACGACCACCCATCTGCAACGTACTTCATTATTCTCCTCATTTACCCCTTTCTTCAAACCCCACAACTCTCTAATAACACGTTCATTCCTCATTGTATCAATTCTTTTCACACCTAACACGCCCTAGAGATTGTCCATCTGAACACGTTGAATAGATCAGATATACCTCTATTCTAGACCATAGTCTCCACACTATCGTATTAACAAAGTAACCAACATACCCCATGCAAGACCCTAGCGCACTCTAGACTTAGTCACCTTTACGTCCACCACGATTTCAATTGCACTAGGCCCACCTTCCTGCCATGTCAGACTTTCCACTAACTCAGCATGCATCCGTTCCTTTTCATCCAACATGATATCCTAAATACTTTAAACTCGTAACTTGTTCCAGCTTGCTCACCATCTAACATAACTTCACACTGAGGACTGTCCTCACTTAAAACTATAAAACCATAACCTTACTCTATCTACGTTTAGCTTTCAAAGCCCTCCTTTTACACCCTGCCAAATTCTCTCTACCATCCTCTCAAACTTCTCTTCAGATTCCCAAACAAACCAAATCATCCGCATATAGATAGGTAGGGGACCCTTCCACTCGCCTCCTGCCGAATCATGTCTAACCCATGTTCCGCCACCGGCCCATCTATTATTCTTTCATAGACCCATCCATATACAAATTGAATAACCGAAGGGACATAACACATCCCTGCTCACTCGGATTGAAATATTAAACCAAGTCACTTTGACACCATTTATGTCTTACACACGCGCTTCACTATCGTCATACACACTTTTGATTGCCATTCAGAAGACCTACACCAACACCATATATTACTAACACCCGCCATAGGGCTTCCCTATTAATCCTATCATACGCCTGTTGCAAATTCATAAAACCTAAATACAATGTTATTCTTCATAAAAAAAATTCTCAGTCATTGTTTCAATGTAAAGATTGTGTCCATACACCCTCTACCACTCCTAAACGCACGTTGTTCTTTCACCAATCAGTCCTTCAGTCACGACGACTTATTTCACTATAAATGATCAGCAGTCATATCTTCCTACAAAACAACGACAATTGAAACTGATGTCCCCTTTAATTCTAATTCTCCCCTTAATTTCCTTACCGCTTAATATAAGGGTTACTTATTACTTCGCTTCCCTCAAAGTCCCTCGAAACTAGACCTCCATAAAACGCTTTATTACACACTTATAAAGTCCAATCAATCACCATCTCGCTTTCTATTCGTGATCAATCTTCACCAGCTAAATTATTTAACTTTTCTTTCATTTTACCATCTTTCAAACTTCTCACTCTACCCTACCTATACTATATATATATATTTATATAATATATATATAATATAATAAATAATATATATATATATTATATAATTATAATATTATATATATATATATAAGTATAGTATTAATAACTGGATAAGAGCTAAGTTATGGTTGTGAGTGGCGACACTCCTCAGTGTGAAGTTATGTTAGTAATGTGAAGCACTGAAACAACGTGTACTGAGTTTTAAATATAGGGGTATATGTTGATGAAAGGAACGGACGATGCAAGTGGGAGTAGGAAATTTGTGGAATGGCAGGAATGGCTGGTGCAATTAAATCGTTTGGGAATGGAAAGGGACTAAGTCGTTGAGTGCGCTGGGCTTTATATGAGGGTATGTTGTTAAACTGTGTTAATGTATTGAGGTGACTATGGTCTGGATATAAGAAGTATAGATCTAAAGCTTAATGTGTTCAGATGGACAATCTTTAGGGTGTGCTAGGTGTGAAAAGAATTGATAAAGTGGGGAATGAACGTATTAGAGATTGGTGGTGTGAAGAGAGTGGTAAATGAAGAGAATAATGAAAGTATGTGTTGAGATGGTTTATTCATATGAAAAGAAGGATAGTCGTGGTATAAGACGGGATGTATAGTGCGAGTGTGTTGGGAACCGATGACCGGCTGTGAGACGAAGAAAAAGTGGATTGAGGTCTGTAAACGAATGTATTGAAGGGAGAGCAAATGTGAAGTTTGGTTAGAGCCGACAGAAAGAGTGTAGTTAACGGCAGTGAATGCGGGGATTGTAGGGGGGTATGGTATGGGCCCACCCTGGCCAAGAGATGAACCCACATTGACGAGATATACCACAGTGAGAGGTCCATCGCTGTCCATGAAGCCTTATAGGGGATTTCTGACTGCCGATGAGTGTGCCACTGAATTAATTTTATTGAGGGGGCGTTAGAGTCTGGCTTTCTTTTCGATCTGTGTCATTTTCTCACTGCTTTTCTTTTCCGATGCCCGGCGCGCACCTTACTCCCAGTCTTGGGAAAATATAAGGAAGTGAAGAAAAGAAGATATATATATTATATATATATATTATATAGATATAGTATATATATATATATATATTATATAATGATATGATATATATATTAATATATTATATATATAATATATAATATAATATATATATATATATATAATCATACCGGTAGTATATATATATATATAGTATACTATATAATATTATATATATATATATATATATGATAATATATATATAATATAATATATATTTATATATATATATTATATATATATATATATATAATAGATATTAATACATATATAATTACTATATATATATATTTTAGGCAGGCGAGAGTACACGCATACTCGAACGATGAAATTAACCTCCATTTTTAATGGTGGCCTTTCTCTATTTGCTGTTCATATTCTTGCACCACAACGCATCCTCCAGGCAACAGATACTAAACCAACCATTCTATTCCAATATTATATACACATGATTAGAATACACACCCCACTTCTAGATAAACACCTTACAGACATAATAATAATAATATCCCTGTGTGCGGGGAGACAAGTAATTTCCACATCGCTATATCCTTGCGCTGTCGTAGAAGTCGACAAAGGGACGGTGGTAGATATATATATACACCATCTATTTCTTGCCAGGAATGTAATGCATGCCTCGGAGAAGTTCGTGATCGCCGTAAACACCTTCTAAGCTTCGTGTGTGTGTGTGTATGAATCGTATGGGTACATGGAATGTAGAGCAGGAATAAATGTTGAGGAGAAGAGAGAGAACGGAAAAGGAAAGAAAAATTGAGCGGAAGTGAAGGAGAAAATGAAAGAAGGCGAAGCCCGCTTGCAGAAAGGAAGCGGAAGTGAGGACCGGGATGTGGAGACCAGAACAAAAGGGGAATAAGGGGCAATAAACCGGGGACGAGGAATGAAAAGTTGAGCGGGGAATGAAGAAACGAAATTGTGATGAATCGATGGGTACATGATTGTCAGAAGGAATAAATGTTTGAGGAGAAGAGGAGAGATGATGGAATTTTTAGAAGGGCATTTGATTTGTTTGCTGTGGCTGAACAAAGATGAAAGGAAAAGGTTAAATTAAGTGGTGTGATGGAAAGGTGTGCGCTTGTGGAAGGAAGAGAAGGAAGAGAAGGGTTGCAATTTGAGGTTTGACCTGTGGATGAGAGCATGGTTAGACTTTGATTGGGAGTCCAGAATTCTAATGTTAAATAATGTTTAAAGGTCAAGTTCTGTGTGTGGTTTGAGAATGTCCCCATCTGAGAGGGAAATCGTTTGGAAGAGAGTATTATGATTTTTTGGGATTCTGAGATAGGTCTGGAGGTGAGCGTGATAGAGCTTCAGATTGATAGTTGGGGGACCTGAATGGTGGATAGGTGATCAAAAAAAGGGATGTTATAACTGGTGTTTGGGGTGGCGGAAAGAGAAGGTGATGGTGGCGTGAGGGCGGGGCAGGAAATGAGGAGAATTAAGGAAAGGTGATTGATTTTTATGTAAGGAGAAGGTATCGTTGTAAGTAATTACTTTCTTAACACAAGAGTATCAATAAAGTATACTAGAGTTAGGTTTTTATGTAGGTTAGAGATTGTTTATCGAAAAGTAAGTTAGTAAAAGTATGATTGTGATGTTAGTGTTGGTGAAGAAGGAGATTGAATATGTGTTGTGGATGTTAATCATGTTAGGGTTTAGTAATGATTATCAGGATCATTATTTGTTCAATGTAAAATTAAGTCGGTGGGGGCTTGCAAGTTATAAGTGGTTTGGTTTTTGTTTTTGGACTTGGGATGGTAAGATTGTAAGTGTTTACGATTACTGTTTAGATGACTTACTTGTTTGTTGATTTAGTTTGTTTTTTTTTTTGTTTATAGATCTTCCCTTTTCTTTGTTGAAAAAGTGTTGCACAGGGTGTTTTTTGTAGTAATAATAAGGATATTAGTTTAAAGATGCTTGCCTTTTTTTTTTGCTTGAGAGTATAAACTTATGGTTTTTTGTTTTATTTTTTTTTATTTTATTTGTTTTTATTTTTGGAAGTTGTAGGGGTTGTGTTTGTGTTGGGTGTTGTTGTTGTGTTGGTGGAGATTTGGGTGTTGGTGTATTTGGGTTTTTGTAGGTCATATGAGTGAGGTCCTAGAAGTGTTATACTGATTGGGGGCAATAGTCTGGGGGGGTGTTGGCAAATGAGTGAAAGTGGTGGATGAGAGGGTTGGAAGAAGAAATTTAGAGTAGTGCAAAAAAAGTGTGTGTATGTGCTAAATAGGAGGAATTAAGAATGTTAACACGAATGGTGAAATGAGTGATGAAGCGGTTAAAGGTAAAAAAAGAAAGCGTGGTGATTGAACTAAAAGAAAATGATGAAGATTCAAAAGAAAGATGCTGGAATATATGAAGGAGAAAAAAAAGAGATAATACTAAAAGGTGATACGTAGGAGAAAGAAAAAAGAGAAATAACAGTTTGGGAAGAGGATGAATGACATACGAAGAGAAAAGCTGGAGTAGTCGGAAGGAGCGCGTAAAGTTAGAATGAGAAAGGGGAATCTGCTTTAGAATATGAAGAGTGATGGTGCTTTTGTAACTGAATGAAATGGATGGTGAGGGGAGTGTGGAAAACACTTCGAAGGAGGAACATCCACCAGACATCTGAGGTGTTAGATGGAATGTGTGTCGGTTTTACGGAGTATGGTTTTCAAGAAGGAAAATTTAGTTGATTGGGGTGAGGTTAATTAGGTCTAGGAGGAGGTAAATTGACTGTCATGTTTGTTTTTAGTTGTGTGTGAGAATAGTTAAAGAATAGTTTGATTTATGTAAGCGTTCAGCGTATTAGAGTGAGAGGCAGTGATTCTATCGTTAGTGTTTTGAATATATGATCAATGAGTCGAGGCTCTTGATGCTTTATGGTGTAATTGATTGGTTTTGTGATATGTTGTATTTTTATTTTTTATAATTACGTTTTTATATTTTGTGTAGTATGGGTTTATATATATTTTCTTCAAGGGTATTTGTTATGTTGTGAGTCTCATTAGTTAAATTTAGTAATTTTTGGATTTATAGATGGTAATTGGTTGAAATAGGCGATAATGGTAGTGAAATATTATGATGGACGGCATAGGTTTAGTATGGTTTGAGGGTGTAGAGGGTGAACGGTAGGAATTGCTGGTAATTGTGTTTCGTCGAAAAGACGTTTGCGTAGATCGGAGTGACTGAGGGACTGATTGTTGTGTGTATAGTGAGGTTGATTTTTGCTTTTCTGGGTTGTGTAGGAGTGATGTGTGTGGATCAAAATTTCTCATTACATTGCTAAACTATATATTAATATTGTATAATGTATTGTATTGAGTGTAAGTATTGTAAATAATTATTTATATTTTAGGTTTGTTTGATTTGTAATCAGTCTGATTGATGTATGTTAAAAGGGAAGTCGGTTTTGTTGTTAGGGTTTAGTGATAATATTTGTGTTTTGTTTAGTAGCTATTCTGAATGAGATCAAAGTTTCTTAGGTTTTTACTGATAGTTTGAGTGTGTTGAGTAGAGATATAAATGGTATGTTGTTTTTTTCTTTAGCGTTGTTTATAGTTGATGTTTGTGTTTAGTTATTTAGTTGTAGGCGGATAAGACAGCGGTTGTATTGTTAGCTCTCTTTTGTATGTCGTATATTTATGTTGTATGATGTTTTGGTATGTAAAGTATATTGAGTGTGTGGTTTGTAATCGAGGATTGTTGTTTATGATTCGCGAGAATGTGTAATGTTTTGTGATTGAGAGTGCATCCTACCTGGTGTTCTGTTATATATTCGTGTTTTGTCGGATTTGTGTTTCGATGTGTGGCGAATATTGTAAAGATAGTTGAGAGGTAATGATAGTGAGAGTATTTTTTGTGCAGAGGGTGTTTGTGAATGGCTTAGGTTGATTTTATAACAGTATTAACGTTGGGATTGATAGTAGGTATCGTGTTATGTTGAGTGAGATTTGACTTCTCTCGAGCTTGGTGAATAATGGTTTATAGTTGAGTATTTGTGTGTAGCAACTTTTTAGAACTAAGAGTTGGTCTGATGTTTATAACTTGTTTATTTTTTTTAGGGGGGATATTATTGTAGCGTTTTTTGTATTGCTTAGTAAGTGGATCGTTTCGGTCATCTTATTTGTAATCGAGCTGTATAGTGTAATTGTTTTTTCTGAATTTTGTCGCTCTAGGAATCTGTCTTGTGCTTGTGTGTCATAATTTGAAATTGTTGGTGGAATTGTGATAAGTGCAAATTTGAGCTAGTGTCTCTTGTGAGATTTTTTGCTAGGTCTTTCATATGGAGTTTGTTTCATTGGTAAGCTATTTTTGTGTTTGGATTGTTCTGATTTATTTGATTTTGGTTTATTTATTTTTTTTTTTCAGGTTGGTTAGTCGGAGTAGTTTTGGTGCATATTGGGTAGGTGAAGGACTATGTCTGGAATATATGAATAGTTATAGTAATTTTATAGAGTTCAATGTTTTAGTTCATGAATGGAGCAAATATATAGGGTATTTGTCTGGTTGATAGTGAGAGAATGTGATATAAGAAGTCAGAATATTACGTTGATTATGAGTAGATAGCTTTGTAGGTGTCAAAGATAGAGGCATATAATGATATTGAAATAATATAAAGTATATGTTAGTATGGTAGTATTTCTGTGTTCCAATGTTAGGAAAGGTTGCATTAGTGAAGTCTTTCCGTGTATATTGAAGTACGCTTAGGATGTGGTTGTGAGCGCGGATGTATATTTTTAGTGATGCCGGTTTTCTTGTATTTGTTTGTGATTGGGTGATTTTAGTGAAGATCGTGTCGTTCTTTATGTTTTTTGTGTATTACCGACTCTGGCTGGGTATTGAGACCGAAGATGGAAATTTTGGATTGTTTCGGTGAACTGAATGTTTTTACTGAGAGGTTTATTTTGGTATAATGTAGGTTGCGAGCTTTGAATATTTGCATGTATAGGATTAGATTAATGGCGTTAGGTGGTTTTGAATATGGGTCTTGAGTTGTTGCATCATCTGGTCTTATGTGTATGAACCCTTTAGCTCATTTACATGTATTTTTTAACTTATGAGTTGGGAGGGCTACGTCGCTGGATTTTTGTGTGTCGAGTGATTTGTCATAGGGGGATTTTTGGTCTCTACGAGCCGTGCTTAACTAGATTATTGTTAGCAGAGGGGCGTTTGGTTTTTTTGTCAATTGCTGTGGGTAAGGGACTGTGCTCTTTTTAGTGTATTGATCGCATGTTCTCCTTACTGCTTTTCTTTATCCTGGATTGCTTGTACAGGCATCTGTTACCCTCATATCGTTGTGCTATGAAGAGTTTTTAAGGTGAAGAAATAGAAAAGAAAGAGTTATTTTGGATGTATATTTATGTGTATATATAAATATATGTGTATAGTATATATATATTATATTATTTGTGGTGTAGCTAATTATATTCAAGGTGCATTTGTTGGATGTAGTGTTTAATATGAATAATATTATATATATATATATATATTATATTAGAATATTATTATAATGTACCTTTATAATGGGTAAGGGAGATACCAGGAACTGTGAGTTCTATTGGGGCGCGCGCGCTCGAGTGTTTGTGAGGAAGAATGATGCTTATTGTTGGTCGAAAAGAGTGCGTTGAGCTGAGGACTATTGGGTAAGAAACAAGGGCGTTTAGAGTGGTAAGGATGTTGGATCAATCTTACTTTGAAACAATGGATTTCATGCCATCGTTCTCGACTGACTTTCGTCGTTCCGTTGCATGTCACGCCACCGGTGACCCCGTCTGGGAAAGAATGTGGGGGGTAAGATGTTATATATATATAGTATATGAAATATATATAGTAAGTATATATATATATAATATATAGAGGCTTTCTATATATTTAGGTCATATAGGTAGTAAGTATAATATATATATATATATATATATATATATATATATATATATATTTATAGATAAGAAATATATATATATATATATATATATATATATATATATATATATATATATATATATATATATATATTTACTATATATATATATATATATATATATATATATATATATATATATATATATATATATATATATATATATATATATAAAAACGATGTGAGTGTCGGGTAGGTCGGAAAAAAATTTCTGGATACGCCACTGTATATATATATATATATATATATATATATATATATATATATATATATATATATATATATATATATATATATTTCTCTCTTTCTTATATATATAATATATATATATATATATATATATATATATATATATAAAACAATTTTTTTTTTTACCCCCCGAAAAAATTTCTGGATGCGCCACTGTATATATATATATATATATATATATATATATATATATATATATATATATATATATATATATATATATATATATATATATATATATATTTATATCTTTATATATATATATATATATATATATATATATATATATATATATATATATATATATATATATATATATAGGCCTATATATATATATATATATATATATATATATATATATATATATATATATATATATATATATATATATATATATATATATATATATATATATATATTTTTTTACAGAAATAAACAACATCACTCTCACGCACAGAGCCCTAATCAAGGAGGTGTACTCATTTAACGTCCGAGCAGGACGAAGCCAAGCCCAAGGAGAGAATAGCTCACATTCTCCCACCCGACCAGTTGCGAACCTGGGACCCTCACTTGGTTTGGCGAGTGCTCTAACACTGAGCTATCGGGCGCTTTTATATAAATAAATATGAAATACATAAAAAAAATTAAAAAAATATATACATATATATATACATATATATAAGTATTACTGTCATTAACATTAATACTGTCAATATTACAATCATTATTATTATTATTAATCACCAGTAATTACTATATTTTAATATTAATATTATTATTATGATGCACTGTACTATGTTTTAATAATAATATTGTTATGCCTACACAATATTTCACTATATATTAATATTATTTACCACTATTCACTATATTAAAAATTTTCATTAACATTATACTGTATTATTATTATCATTATCACCACAATCACTGTTATTACTATTAGTATGTTTGTTATATATATTTCACTATATATTAAAATTATTTACCACTATTCACCATATTAAAAATTATCATTAACATTATTATTATTATTATCATTATCACCACAATCACTGTTATTACTATTAGTATGTTAAACTATATATCACCAACATTCGCGGAAAGATAAATGTAATAGAAGGGGTTTCCAGCCCCTCGCTACCAGTGGAAGAGAATTTGGAAAATTTACTTCATATGACTCGACGATAGACTTTGGGAAACGCAGCTCCACCTTCTTCAATTTAGTATTTTAAATTTATTCTTTATAATTTTATTTTTGTATTTAATAATTAATTATCCAAAATAGCCAAAAGAAATGATTTCAAAAATTTTGCTGCTCCTCGAACCCAGATTACAAATGAAATAAATTTAAATGTTTAAAATTTTATATATATATATATATATATATATATATATATATATATATATATATATGGCAACTATATATAATAATATATATGTATGTATAATATATATATATATATATATGCTATATATATATAATATATATATATATATATATATATATATAATATATACATATATATATATAATAATAATATATATGTATATATATATATATAATATAATATATAATAATATATGTATATATGTATATATAATATATATATATAAAAAATCATAATAGTATTAACGATAGTCATTGACCTATAACTGCTATATATATGAAATATATATGTATGTAATAATAATAATATATATATATGTATAATAATAATAATATATGTATATATATCTAAATATATAATATGTATATATACATATAATATATATATATAACATAGAATAATAAATACAAAAATATATTAAACATGTAATAATAATAGGCATATATGTATATAATAATATATATATATGTATATACATATTATATATATAATAATGTGTATATATATATATAACATATAACAATATAAAAATTAAAACGTATATGTATATATATATATATACACACATATATATATATATATATATATATATATATATATATATATATATATATATATATATATATATATATATATATAAAAGTATATATATACTTTGTATATATATATATATATATATATATAATTTTAAATACAGGTATATATATATATGTATATTATTAAATACATGTATATATATATATATATATATATATATATATATATATATATATATATATATATATATATATATATATATATATATATATATATATATATATATATATATTGGAAATACTGAAACTATAATAAAAGTGCATAAATTTCTTCTGGGAAAAGTCTAAAACTAGGAATCTGATATCTGCAATACTTTTCATGTGTGAACTACAAAATAATATCGTTTCTTCGAGAATTTTTCGAAAAATTATGGCCTAGTAGAAAGTTCTTTATAATTTTCGAAATATTAATATTTCTAGTAGTATTCTTTTAAACTTTTTCGAAAAATTGTATCCAAGTAGAAAGTTCTTTTTAACTTTTTCGAAAAATTATAGTCTAGTAGAAAGTTGCTTTCCACTTTTTCGAAAAATTATGGCCTAGTAGATAGTTCTTTTTAACTTTTTCGAAAAATTATGGCCTAGTAGAAAGTGCTTACTAAAGAGAACTGTTACCAACATATTAACAGAGAACTATTCCACCTACTTAGCACAGCTTCGATATATCGACCATTCTCGTGGTGGTAAACGTCATCTACCAATTTTCAGAGATCTTAGAAGTAATCTTAAACATCTTGATACCATCAACATTGGCGGCATCCATAGTGTAAGATGTAACATCAAAAAACGTTAATGCTGCTACCGATCGACAGCGTCTTACTTCTCACGAGAAACTCGACGTCATTTTCTGAAGTGTCGTGGCCTTGACTGAGGCCTTGGCTGAGACCTTGGAAATGAAAATTATGATTCATCGACACTTGTATTAATACAAACTCTTCGAAGCAATATTTTTGCTGACTTATCCACTCATAATTTCGAAATATTGTTATTCATTATAATATAAAATAAAAAAGAATTCTAACTTAGACAAGGAGACTTCTCTCTCTTGTAAATTCATGCAAGAAATGTAAAAATTCTAATCAGGTTATAATTAGGGTTCCCCGAGCACCAGAATTTTGCGTACCGCACCGTACCAAAGTAAACGCATCACGCACCGCACCTCACTAATAATCATTTTTTGTTGCACCGTACCGCACTTCTATGCTTCAATGCGCACAACCGCACCTCTATATTTTTGAAATCGCACCTCACAGGGACACTGAAATTGTGTGCCGTACCGCACCGCACCGCACCGCACCGCAACAAAATGAGCGCCTTACGCACGGCACCGCACCGCACCGCACCGCACCGCACCGCACCGCACTGCACTTGGAGCGTCAGCCAACCCAAGTTAGAACCATTATACTGGTATTTACAGGAGAATTTTGTTTGGTATAATGTATGGTCTAATTGAAGCAACAAAGAGCTTCACTTACCTGAGATATTGGAACATTCAAACACATTTCATTCATCAATCGACCAAATAATCAATTCAATTTCATTCATCAGTCAATTCAATAATCAATTCAATTTCATTCATCATTCAATTCAATAATCAATTCCATTTTATTCATCAATAAATTCAATTTCATTCATTAATCAATTCAATAATCAATTCAATTTCATTAATCAATCAATTCAATAATCAATTCAATTTTATTCATCAATCAATCAATTCAATAATCAATTTAATTTCATTCATCAATCAATTCAATAATTAATTCAATTTCATTCATCAATCAATTCAATAATCAATTCAATTTCATTTATCAATCATTTCAATAATCGCTTTAACTTTGCCTACTCCTATGTGCATAACTGAAATATCCTTTTCTACACTCCATTCCTTTCTGCTTCTCCCTTCTTTTTGCTTACTTATGTCTAACTTTCTTTCAAATCATTCCATGCCGGCTATTGTCGATGGGGTGACTTCTTCTCCCATCCGTGTTAATAGTAGGGTTCCTCTGTGTTCCTCGGGGGTTCCTCTATCTCCAACTCTATCCTTACTTTTCATTAATGATTTTATCAGCCTCTCATCCAACTCTATCCACCTTTATATGGAGAACTGCTCTCATATATAGATAATTAATGGTTCAGATTTCACTCATCTTTCGGATAGGGGCGAATT
>JABUQX010030105.1:100000-101420 GCA_015478945.1 Trachelipus rathkii
GCATTCTTCTTATTATTTGTGTGGGTTCTTAGACTTATATTCTCAGACCTGTTTATTCTCCCAGATTGATTTGTGTACTCTACCCAAATCTCAGTTATTTTCATTTAGATTCCCATATAACATTAAATTGTGTTATTACTCAGTTTTGAGTGGATTCTTACTGATTCTTATTATTCTTTATAATGTAGATAAGTCATGTCATGTCCAAAATGGTTCTTACAGAATCATTTACTTTACTATATTAGGATAGTGGTGGATATTTACTAACAGTATAAACAGTAAATATTTTTATATTCCAACTCCGTTGTTAGTGTTGTTTAGACCTAGATCAGATCGGGTTAGTGAAAAATTTAGTGGGATGGGGAATGGACTGGTTTTGGATGTGGATGGATTATTAGATGTGAGTACCCCATTACTGATGATTATTATTTATTTATTCTTCTCTCTACCCTATTACAATTTACCATTTGTTTCTTTAAATTAGTTGATTTGATTAGTTGATATTTGTTGTTAACTTTCATCTTATATTTGATGTCTTATTTTGTGTATTATTTAATATTCATTGTGTTGTTATGTCTTATTATTCTTTATATTAAGACATTTTCTTCTAAACTGTATTCTTGTTATTAGTTTGTTGCTTCTAGTTATTGGATAATTGACTTGTTATCATTTTATCAATCTTTAGTTGATTCATTCTATTTTCATACATTCCTATATTGGATTAGTTAAAATTATCTCATATTTCATTTATACTAATGTGAAGTAGTGTTTAATCTCAGGATTTAAATGCCACCTGATTCAATTTATTTATATTACCATATTTAGACAGTTCACTTATTACCCAGTTTACTCATTAGTCAGTTTGTTTAGATTTCTTTATGTTTGGGACCAGTCTTGGACTATGATTCGTTCATGTTCCCATGGATATTCAATATGATCTCAGACTTAAACTTCTATTTTACCATTCTACATTTTCTTTTATCTGACGTCAGCATGATTACTATAACTAATTTTTACATTTCTTTGATGTTGGGGCTACATTATTCTCTTATGTTCCTTTGAACAACTAGTGGTGATTAATGTTGTTGGTTATTTGGACAACTACACTAGATACCTATTCTGTTTAGTTTGTCTTTATTTATCTTGGAGACATTATGGATTGAACCTAATTCTATGTTTTATTAGTGTCTTGGTTCTATTTTGTGCATTTATTCAACATTTTTACTCTTGGTTCAAATATCTTTCATCCTGACTCATTATTTACTCTTCTATATTGTTAATTTATTTTATTCATGAAACATTATGGTCTTTTCAATATTTTAATTAAGTTTATATACTATCATGTTACCACTAGTTGTGTGATTGGTGTTTTTATCTCCGATGTTCTGGACATATCAGACACAGATGGCATTCCTCGGGT
>JABUQX010030106.1:15000-35000 GCA_015478945.1 Trachelipus rathkii
TTTTATGTAATTGATAACACTGTGTATAATTTTAATTTAAAAAAGATAAACATGGATAGTCATTTCTTTAAAAAGATTTAGATAAAAATAATTTTTAATATAAATGTTCAACTTATAATGTGTATCTGAAATAATACGTAAAAATGATACTCTTATAAAAATATTCAGCCATGAATACTAATATTACATATTTTTAAATGATATAAAAATTAATAACCATTTTATAAATGCATTTAAAATGATAATTATTTTTTATATAATGTATGGTTAAAGAAATTGAAAATATTTATAATAAAATTGTATAATTAATGATGACCATTTAAAAACTTTAAATCATAAATTTCTATCTTAATAAAATTAAAAAACTTATCTTTTGTTCAATTAATTAATTGATATTTTAAAATGATACTCATTTTTATAAAAATGATAACATAATGATAATCATATTAATAAAATTTAATATGATAAACATTTTATAAAAATAGAAATAAATAAAGATAATTATTTAATAAAAATGATAACGAGAAATGATATAATTTTTTAGAAATGATAAAAATGGTAATCATTTTATAAAAATAATAAAAATGATAATCATTTTATAAAAATGATAAAATCATATAATCATTTTATAAAAATGATAAAAATTATAATCATTTTATAAAAATGATAATCATTTTATAAAAATGACAAAAATGATAATCATACAATAAAAATGATAAAAATGATAATCATTTTAAATAAAATTTAAATAGATAATCATTTTATAAAAATGATAAAAATGATAATCATTTTATAAAAATGATAAAAATGATAATCATTTTATAAAAATGATAAAAATGATAATCATTTTATAAAAATGATAAAATGATTATCATTTTTATAAAATGAAGATACAAAAGATTTTCGTTTCATCAAAACCATCAAAATTCATCCCAAGATTTTTATAATCCTCATAAAAATAAAATTCATTTTTAAAATGGAGAAATCAATCAATTTATCAAAAATCGATACAAAAATGCAAAATCATTTTTGAAAATGTTATGATAATAATCACTTTATAAATATATTTAAAATCAGGTCCAATCATTTTATATAAAATGGAATAAAGATGATGATCACATTGTAAGAATTGGAAGAAAATAGAAACATAACACTTTATACAAAAAGGATATAAAAATTGATAATCTGTGTGATTTAAACCTTCTGCTACCAGTATATCTTATATGCATCAAAATTATAAAATTATAATCCTTTTATGAAATAATGATAATCTTTTTATACCAAAAATGATATAAAAATGATAATTCATTTTTCTTGAAAAAATGATAAAAATGATATCATTTTAATAAAAAATGGATAAAATGATAATCCTTTTATAAAAATGTATAATAATAATGCATTTAATTAAATGAATAAAAATATAAGCCGTTGATAAAAAAAAAAAAAAATGAATATAAACTTTTAATAAAATGTATAAAAATAGATTAACAAAAGTGTTAGTAACAATGATGCTAATTATTATAAAAAATGATAAAATTATAGCTTTTTATTTATATATAAAATGTTAATCATTTTGTAAATTAATAATTATTTTATAAATAATGATAATCATGTATTTATAAAAATGATAAAAATGACAATCATTTTATATAAATGATAAAAAGGATAATCATTTTATAAAAATTATAAAAATGATTATCATTTTATAAAAATTATAAAAATGATAATCATTTTATAAAAATGATAATCATTTTATATAAATGTAAAAAAAATTATTCATGGTTCTAAAATGATAAAAAGTGATAATAATTTTATATAAAATGATAAAAATTAGATATGGCTCTTATTAAAATGATAATAATTTTAATCATTTTTATAAATTGTATAAAAAAATGTAATCATAGGTGGATGATGATAACAATGATATATATAATAATTCTAATACAATCAAGACAAATGATAATTAATTGTATAAAATGATAATCATTTTATAAAAATGATAATCATTTTATAAAAATGATAAAAATGATAATTATTTTATAAAAATGATAATCATTTTGTAAAAATTATAATTATTTTATAAAAATGATAAAAATCATTTTATAAAAATTGATAAAATGATATTCATTTTCTTGTATGAAATATCATTTATAATATGATAAAAATGATATCATTTTAATAAAAATGATAAAATGATAAATCATTTTATTAAAATTGGGAAGTATTATATTCTTTATATAAGTAGAAAATTGAAAAGAAAATTTTATGCTTTCAAATAAAGGAAATTTAAGCTTCAGTTTTATTTTTTTGATAAAAATGATATTCAAATAAGAAGAAACATGACATATGAGAATCATTTTATAAAATGATAATAAATGATAATATATATTTTATTAAAATGATTAAAATGATAAATCATTTTAATATAAATGATAAATCACTACATCATTTTATAAAATGATAAAAATGATAATCATTGTTGTCAAGATGATAGATGGTTATTATTACTAAAAATGCTAAACTTGATAATCATTTTAATAAAAACGATCTGACATAATCAATTTTACCAAATTCAAAATTGGAATCTGTTTAAAAATATGATAAAATGATATAATACATACTATAAATAATTGAACAATAATCTAATAGTATTTAGAATAGAAATGAAAAATTATAATCATTTTATTAAACAGATAAATAGATAATTTTTTTCTACAAGGATTTCAGGAGAATTATACAGGGCACCAAATATAGTAAAAAATGATAATCATTTTTTAGAAAAATTATCAGAATGATAATCATTTTATAAAAATGATAAAAATGATAATCATTTTATAAAAATGATAGTCAGCAAGTCGTCAAGGTTTAGAATAACATTAGATAACAAAATCAAAGATTGGAGAAAATGTTAATCATTTTTCATACTTTCTAGGAATTATAATCATTTCATAAAATGATAAAAATGATAATCATTTTATAGAAATTATAATAGATAATCTTTATAAAAATGATAAAAATGATAACCATCGCTATAAAATGATAAATTACATAGAATATTTTAAAATGATAAACAAGATATGAATTTGGTTACACAAGTAACGATATTATCTTCTATACCTAGCTTTCATGATAAAAATGACTCAACATTTTAACACATTGCATAAAATACAAATTTAATAAAATAGATAATAATGATAATTATTTTTATAAATGTTATATATGATATCACTTTTTATAAAAATGAATAATAATAAATTAATATTTATATAATAAAAGTGATTAAATATCAATAAGCATTTTATAAAAATAATAATAAGATCAATATTATCAATAAATTCATGGACTGAATGATCCATTTGCAGAATAATAAGACACAGAAGACTGTACAATATTTTCATAAAAATGATAAAAATACGAATATTTCATTTTTATATCAATATTGTGAAATATGTTATCTTTTATAAAAATTATAAAAATGGATCATAATTTTAATAGAAATGAGAAACGTTTTATAAAATGATAAAATGACAAACAGTTTTATAAAAATGATAAATATGATAAATAATTTATAAAATGATAAAATGTTATATCATTTTTATATAAATTGGCTTAAAATAATAATCTTTTATAAAAGCAGTAAAGCGAATGATGGGGGGGAGAATAAATAATGATAACAATGATTCTAAATTCAATTTATAAAAATGATAAAAATGATTATTTTTATAAACATGATAATTTTTTATAAAAATGATAAAAATGAAAAATATTTTATACAATTTCTTTTTGGGCCCAAATTTAAAAAGATATAATATTGTATAAAAAGTATATTAATTTTTTAATAAAAAATGATAATCATTTTAATAAAAATGATAAAATGAATATCATTGTTTATATTAATGATAATGTGGTTTATAAAGTATGATATATATTATAATTATTTTTTAGAAATTGGATAAAATTAGATAAATTCATTTATAACATCTATAAATTACTTAAATCTAAATTTTTTACTAAATGGAATAAAAATATATATCATTAAAAGATTGATAAATAAATAGTAAATGTTTTATAAAATAGATAAATGCGTCATTTACTTTTAAGATTTTTTGATTATAGGAAAAGTACTTTTACAAAATTGATTAAATAAGATAAATTTTTATTAAATAATGCTCTACAATAATAATTTTTTTTAAAATGACTCAAAAATGATAATAATTTTTTATAAAATGATAAAAATGGTAATCACTTATATAAATGATAAAATGATACTGAGGCATTTTATAAAACGATAAACTCATATCATTTTATTAAATGAAAAAAGGATAATGCAGTTTATAAAATGAATAAAAATGATAATCATTTTATTAAAAATGATTAATCATTTTATAAAAATGATAATCAGTTTTATAAAAAATAACAAAAATCGATATCACATTTTAAAGAAAATGAGAAAAGGATAATCATTTTATTTAATGCTAAGAGTGATAAGCTGTTTACAGAATTGGCGCGCATATTACCCTTCCGGGTATTAATCCAATTATTTTAGAACAGTTAAGTAAATCGCAAACTCAAAATGGTAACTAGACTGACTATTAGAATTGATTTAATCATTTTTATGAGAATTGAAATTAATATATATAATTTTTTTATAAAATTGATAAAGCATTATAATTAATGTAATTATAAATAAATGATAATTATTTTATCATAATCTATGATAATCATAGCAATAAAAACATAAAATTTAATCATTATATAATTATAAAATAGGTAAATAGATATGTTTTTTAAAGATAAAATGATAACATTTTATAAATACTATAGATTAAAAATGATATATTTTATAAAAATGATAAAAAAGATAATATGTAATAAATGATAAGAAATGATGATGCTTTGTGAGAGATTGTAATAAAATTGATAATGCATTTTTTATAATAAACGATAAAAATATATAATCATTTATAAAACTGAATAAAATGATTTATTTTATAAAAATGATAGAATGATAATCTCTTTTTAATAAAATGATAATATAATATCATTTTATAAAATGATAAAATAATATCATTTTTATAAATAATAAAATGATAATCATTTTATAAAAATGATAAAAATGATAATCATTTTATAAAAATGATAAAAATGATAATCATTTTATAAAAATGATAAAAATAATAATTATTTTATAAAATTATAAAAATGAATCAATTTTATAAAAATTATAAAAAATGATAATATCATTTTATAAAAATGATATTATTTTAGTAAAAATGATAAAAAATGGATACTATTTTAGTAGGAAGAACGAGGTAAAAAATGATAATCTATTGTTATAGAAAATGATAAACATGTTTTTGTGAAAAAAAATTACGTTTATTTCTGATAAATTAATGATGTGATTAGAAATCATATTTTTATAAAAATGATAAAAATTTTATAAAAATGATAATCATTTTATAAAAATGATAAAAATGATAATCATTTTATAAAAATGATAAAATGATAATCATTTTATAAAAATGATAAAAATGATAATCATTTTTAGTGTGAAATAGATCTAAAATGAGATAATCCTTCCTCTCATCAAAATGATAAAATCCATAACCTATATTTTATAAAATATAAAAATGAGCAACCATTTATAAAATGATAACAATGATGATAAATTTATAAAAGATGTAAAATTATAAATGATATCGATAATAAAAATGATAATCATTTTTTATGAAAATAAATGAATAAATATGTATTTAATCATATTTTATATAAATGATATATAACGTTTTATAAAAATGATAAAAATGATAATCATTTTTATAAATGATAAAAATGATAATCATTTTATATAAAATTAATGATAAAATGATAAATCATTTTATAAAAATGATAAAAATGATAATCCTTTTATAAAAATGTAATAAAAATGTAATCATTTTTATAAAACTGATAATCATTTACTAAAAATGTAATAGAAAATCGAAAATTAATTTTATAAATGTAAAAATTGTTCATAGTAATATATCAATGATAAAAATGATAATCCATTTTTATATAAATGATAAATTAATAATCATATTTATAAAAATGATGAAAAATGATAAATCATTTTTTATCATTAATAGAATATGCTTGCATATTTAACTATTGCATAAAATCATAATCATTTTAATAAAAAAATATTAAATGATAAATCATGACATATATTCATAAAATGTTAATCTTTATAAAAACATTGAAAAGGTACTTCGTCATTATGAAAATTTTGGAAATATGATAATCATTTATATTTTTAAATGTGTTCTAATCTTTGTTTATTTTTTAATGAATAGATATGAGATTAATTTATATTTATAGAAAAATAAAATTATATTACTCATTTAAAAAAAATGAATGATTTTTATTATTTTAATAAAATGATAATATGAGTATATAATATTGTAAAATTTTAATGATAAAAATGATAATCATATTATAAAAATGATAAAAATGATAATCTTTTTATAAAAAAGATAAAAATGATAAAAATGATAATCATTTTATATAAAGGATAAAAATGATTATCTATAGTAGTATAAGAAAGTGAATAAGTCATTTTTTATAAAATGACTAAAAATGATAAATCATTTTATAAAATGATAAAATGATGATTATGTTTATAAAAATGTAAAAGTAATCTCATCTCTTAATAATCTGATAAAAATGATAGCATTTTATATATCTTTACCGTGATATCATCTTTATAAGGATCAATAAAATTTATCATTTAGTAAGAATGATAAAAAAAAAAATCATTTTATAAAAATGATAAAAATAATTATCATTTTATTAAAATGATAAAAATGATAATCATTTTACAAAAATGATAAAAATGATAATAATTTTATAAAAATGATAAAAATGATAATCATTTTATATAAAAATAAAAATGATAATTATTTTATTAATTAAAAGCTGATAATCCATTTTTATAAAAAATTATAAATATATAAGTTATTTTTAATAAAACATGAAAAAAATGAATAATCTTTTATAAAAATGATAGATGGGATATTCATTTGTTATATAAATGATAATTCATTTTTATAAATGACATAATGTATTTGAAGTAAAATAATTTTTTTTTAAGTTTTCATCCAAGTAATTGATTTAGTTAATCAAATGTTATTTACCGTTATTGCTGCATTAGTTTTTTAGTTTACAATGCAAATATCCTTTCGGGAGGCTGGCCATATATAGTTAATATATATATATAACTATATATGTAATATACAGTTAAACAATACGTACTATATATATATATATTATATATACTATAACTATATATATACTTATATATATATATCTATATATATATATTGTAGATCACTATTATGATTTTTTTTTCTGAAAATTTTCTAAGTTCAAAAAAATTTCTAAGGTTAGTTAGAAGTTAGTTTTTTAAGAAATTCTTTAGTGGCAAGCAAGCTTCTGGAATTATGGCAGAAGCTTGCCACTGAATGATTTTTCTTAAAAATCCATATTTGCAATTTTCTGAAACTTGAGAACATTTCTGAACTTAGACAGTTTTTTCTCTGACAATGGTCAAGGTACAGTTTATATATATATGCTATATTATATATATATATATAGTAGTATATATATAATTATTATATGAATATAATATTATATCATTCATATATATTATATATATATACGTAGTAATATATATATTATAGAAACAAAAAAATGTAGGTAGTGAATGTATGCTGTATGTATGTCTGCTATGTATTCTGTTATGGTATGCAACTTATGTATTAACGATTGAATATAAAGGGATGTTAAAAGATATATTCAAAAATATTTTAGAATATATTTTAATTAACATTAGCTCCCAAAAAAAAAAATATATATATTATATATATATATATAAAAAATAGGTATATATAATATATATAGTAATATATAATATATTATATATATATATATAATATATATATTATACTATATAATATATATATATTGTTGTTCTTACCATATAACTATATATATATATTATATATAATATTGATATTATATATATATAGTATATATATATATTATATAAATAGAAAATATATATATATATATATATATTATATATATATATATATATAAAACAAGAACCGTATTTATATGTATGTATGCATGTATGTATGTATGTATGTATTATGTATGTATGCAACTTATGTAAGTATGTGATTACGTTTGTGTGTGTGTTAAAAGATATATATTCAAAAATATTTTAAAATATACTTTAATTAAAATTAGCTCCCAAAAATATGATAAAATTAGAAAGTAATATATATTAAGCATAAATGTAAATGACTTAAATCCGATGGAATTATAATTTAAATATTTTCATATCAATATTATTCACCCCTTAATTCCCAGGATATATATCTCATATATATATGATATTATATATATATATATTATATATGATATATATATATATATATATGTATATATATATAGTATGATTAATATATTATATATATATATTATATATCTATATATATATACTATATATATATATCATATATATATATACTATTAGATTATAACACAATATAATATAATATATATTATCATATTATACTGTAGAAAATAAACGATACCACTATAGGTGGGAGAACTATCTTGAGGGCTATATAAGTTTCCGATTTTTACTATGGAGTCAAGCTCTAAGAATGAGCATATCAATCAAGTCTGAGGTCATATGAGTTGGACAAAGGAAAGATGAATTTTTGTGGCGAAACCAGTAACATTAACACATTTCAAATTATCAGTATAATAGTCAGATAACTCGCACACACAGAAACACAAAAATGGGCTTTATTTTATAGGCTGCTTAAGGTTCATTTTCGAATGTTTCTGTTAGATGGGTTATACAACTCATCAGTTATACTGTTTAAATGAGAAAAGTAACGAGTAAAGTGTTCAGTAAGCATCATTGTAAGTAATTGTGCAAGTAGTAAGTGGAACTATAGTACTTCTCGCCAATCATATTTTGGGATTTTGCCGTCATTCCATAATTGTAAAAAAAAACGGAATCTTCAACTGCCAGGCGTAAGATGTAGGACGCCAGAAAATTTGTTCATAGTTGTGTTTTACTAAGCCGTTTTCGTTTTTGCATTTGTGCTTACTAAATGTAATAAAATGCTCGAATTTGCGTTCGTTTTTGTCAAACTTAGCGCAAAATCGTAAAAAAATGTTCACCAAACGTAAGGAAATTTCCTTAATTCTGTAAGGTTGCTATTCTATACAGAATTTTATTCAGAACATTTTCTTACGTTTCGTAAGCACAAATGCAAAAACCATGGACTTTTTCTGTTTTACGCTTGGGTTCGCTTCACATTCCTTCTTCTTCTTCTCTCTTCATGCTCTTCTAACACTTTGCTTCAGCATTTTCCCAACCCATCATTGCTTTGGAAGTAAAAGGTGGTGAACGGACATGATTCAAAAATATATAGGACCTTTTACGTTTTACGACCGTCAGTTTTAATATATATTTTTTTTAACTAAAGGAACACCCAAGGGTAAACCGAAAAATGGCAGGAGTCGGGGTCTCTCAGCTTCTCCGGGAAACGACAGGGTGACCGGGCCCTCCGAGTATTCCTGGACTACGTAAAGCAATTCACAATAAGGATTATTCCGTTGTGAAAACATTTAAGACGGGGCAACTCGCCTTTTTTTATTGGTTTTTTTTTTTTGCTACAGGAAAAGCCCCCATATGCCGATTCCAATATAATTGGTTCGTGGTGTCGTACCTTCGTGGAGATATTCCATTTGAAACTATAGTTTTAACATAAAAATCTTTTGCAAAAAAATTATTTAAAAAGATTTCTGAACTTCTTTGAATCATGTCCATGCCTACACAATGAAATTCATTCTGTTGGTACTCACATAGTAGCAATATGCTAAAAAAATTCAAAACTACCCAAGGTAAAACAAGAAAAAGGGGCCAACACTCTGATCTGCCTTTGTATTTTCATATGGTTATTCGATATTTAAAAATTAAAGCATATATATATATATATATATATATAAATAGCTCTGGATAGATAGGGAGGAAAAAGTAATATGGTGGAGTTATATGAAAATGATTTAGAAACATTTTATGTTTTATATATATATATATATATATATTATAGATATATATATATAAGACGCCCTCGTAGCACAATAGGTGCTGTATCTGGGCACGAGTATTGTGTTGACATTGCAACTCCAGGCTAGTTTGCTGCGGTGTTTCCTTTTTCCTTCCACCACTGTTCTGTGGAACTCTCTTCCATCTTCTGTGTTTCCTGCTGAATTTAATATCCCTCACTTTAAAGCCTGCGTCTATGTTCATCTGTGTAATTTGCTCTAGCAGATGAAATTTTGACGTGCAACATCAAATCCTTTGAATAGCCTGCCCGTGAGTGATAACTGTAAAAAAAAAAATATCCTTAATATTATTTCGTTAATTATGTTTTTTTCCTTCATTTCTTACCCACGCATACTCGCAAAAAAATTAAATAAACTCATGGTGTCTATTCCTTTTTGTTTTTAGCTTTATATTTGAAAACACCGTGGTCTTCCACTGGTTAATTTCCTCCTTTTTGTTCACCAATGCATATTAGCACAAACCTGTGAAATAAATTAAATTTTATTTTTAACAAAATTGAACTTTCTTAGGTAATAGTCCGGTTTGAGGTAATGTTATCAGATATCGATTGTTTTTTCCGATAATCGTAAGTTATCGGATATCGTTGTTACCCATCTATATAAATATAGTTTGTTCGAACACGTAAGAGTGACATTGGCTTCAGCTAAATTTACATAAAATAATTTTTCAAAAATGAAATATTTGTTTATAGTTACGTATATATTAACTTAAATGTGTTATTTAAAATAAAATTTATGAAAAATTAAATAAAATTCAAACATTTGAATATATATATATATATATATATATATATATATATATATATATATATATATATATATATATATAAATATATAAAAAATAAAATAAAAATATTATATATATATATATATATATATATATATATATATATATGGTCAGAGTGTCTAAAGCTGACATCATGTAACTCGAGAACGGCAGCACCTACAATAATTTTTTTAATTTTTTTTTTTTTTTTTGCCTTTATTCTTGAAATATTTAAAAAGTAGTTGAGTTTGGGGACAGAGGGGGATTTGTCGTTCACTGGAGGCTGAGATAATTCCGCCATCTTCTTTGCGTTTACCTCTATGGTATTCTTTAGTTAAAGTAATAAATTAAAGTGTAAAGGGAAGTAAAAATTATTCTTTTTGGGGCCAAAGGAATACCATAGGGAAAACCGCAAAGATGGCAGGAGTGCCAGTCTCTGGCCTCCCGTGGACGACGGGGGAGCAGATCTGTAACCCCCCTCTCGTCCTCTCTGCCAGTCGGGAGAGCCCTGTTGGGGGAAATTAAAAAAAAATATTTTTACGAATAAATGCAAAAAAAAACAATTAAAAACCTCCTTTCTTAGAATATATATAGAAGAGTATATAGCAGTATATATATATAGCAGTTATATATATATATATATATAAAGAGTGGTTAATATATATATATATATATATATATATATATATATATATATATATATATATATATATATATATATATATATATATATAGAGAGAGAGAGAGAGAGAGAGTAACTCAATCGCTACACGAATTCAGCGCGAGTCCGACGCTGCTTGAGTCAACATACTCGAAATTTTTTTTACTGATCACAGTTGTAATATTTGCCAATAATATTTTATGTTTATGTGTAAATGTGTGCTTAAATTACGAATTTTGTTCTTTTTATTTTTTTTTAATATCGATTGCATGCATTCAGACACATTCTGTAATTCAAACGAAATGCCAACTCTCCTAGAAGGCAATGTTATAAAATCGATTATCTTTTCTAAAATATCGGTATTGATACATTACCCACAAACGGACTATTACCGTTTCTTAATCTAATGCAATATAACCTAATCTATCCCATAATCTAACCTATGTAACCTTGCCTAACCTAACCTATTCTAACCAATCCCACAACTCAACTCAACCTTAATCATAACGTTTAAGATAATGTAACTTCCAACCTGGCGTTATAATCAAATTTCAAATTAAAAATAATGATTTATGTTACCTACCGCAAGTAGTTATTGAATTTAACACACACTGGTTGACAAATATTTAATTCTTCTTTGTTTTAATGTAATGTAATTAAATACCATAAGAAACATAAATAACAATAATTAAAATATTGAAGAACAATCTTGAAATTTTTTTTTAGCACTAATACAGTTAATAATTAAATAAAATTGTTTAAAAAAACTTAAAATATAAATAAAAATTAAAAAGAAAAGAATTAAAAATTTATCGAGCTTCACCAATACTGTAAATATTGAATAACTTATCTTCTCTTTCATAGGATAAATTTTACTTTTTCATTATTATCAAAACTTCACCAAAGAACGTAAGAGAAAATTAACATGACCCACGCAAGCATGCTGTTAAACGACTTAATAAAATTAACAGGTAATAAGCAAGAATTACTCAGATTCTTACAATTCGAAGGTTTGTTAGACAGTGACAAAAAAATGCAGACGAAAATGTGCAATATATATATGAAAGGTGGATGTTTTTTTTTTTTTTTAATGTAATAGAAGGAAATGTTATTTCAAATACTCTTTAGTTGGTAAAAATTTGTTTTTGTCATTTTCGTGTTGGCGTGTTGAAAAAGTTATGCAAATAATATATATTTTTTTAAATTGACATTACAACGTATGTTAAAAGGTAATTTTTTTTAACTAAAGGAATACCCGCAACCTGAACCGCAAAGATGGCAGGAGTCGGGGTCTCTCGGCCTTCCGGGGGACGACGGGGTGGGCCTGTCCCCTGTCGGCTCGAGCCCCTAAATGACCATAAACCCGTCGGCTCGGGCCCCCTAAATGACCACAAAAAAATTATCTTTTCCTTGTCTAAAATCTTCCGCTGATTCCAAATATATAATTTGTTTTAGTGTAAGAGTTGACGTTCTCTAGTTACATGCGTCCACTAAAGTATAATCTGGCCTATATATATATATATATGATATATATATATAAGATATATTTTTTTATTTCTAGAGATATGAATATATGTGTATATATATATATATATATATATATATATATATATATATATATATATTTATATTTATTATATTTACATTATATATTTATATATACATATATTATTATACATATATTATATATATATATATATATATATATATATATATATTATATATTATATTATATATATATATATATATATATATATATATATATATATATATATATATATATATATATATATATATATATATATATATATATATATATATATATATATATATATATATATAGAATATATATATATATATATATATATAGTTAACTATATATATATATATATATATATATATATATATATATATATATATATATATATATATATATATAGAGAGAGAGAGAGAGAGAGAAAGAGAAAGAGATTTTACGAAATAATATGAACACCATGGTACATTTCCTGTTCGCAACACGGCGTTAGGTATAAAAAGTGGGTGAGACGCGTATGCATTGGGGAGTTTACGTGTTGCCTTCTAAGGCTATATACTTTGCATATATACAAAGGTATATATATATTAGAGGTATATATATATAGTATAGGTGGTAGTATATGAGCAGAAAAGAAGGAATATATATATATATATATCAGTAGCGGCTCGTGAACCGAAAACATGGGGAGGCACTTCAAAATAATTAAAATGTTATATATATTACAGCATATATATATATATATATACAGGTATGTATATATATATATATATTGTTATATATTATATATATAGATATATATATAATGTTATGCTGGCTGGCTGGTTATTAAGGCTATTACATATATAAATATATATATATTATATGTTATATATATATATATATATATATATATATATATATATATATATATATTATATATATATATATATATGCTATATATATATATATAAATATATTATTACATTTAAAGAAAAAACCAAACCCATGAGGTAACTGTTTTATACATATATATTACATAAGGCTAATGTTAAGAGCGCAGCATATAGCAGTTACATATATATATATATTATATATATATATTATACATATATATATATATATATATATATATATTATATATATATATATATATATATATATATATATATATATTTACTATATATATATAAGCGATTACATATATTTATATATATATATATATTAATATTATTTACTACTATTATAGCATATATATATATACAGTTATATATATATATATTGGAGCATATATATATATATATATATATGTTATTATATATATATATATATTATTAATATTATTGGAAGTTATATATATATATATATATATATATATATATATATACCACTATATCATTTTCTTCTTCGTATTCATTTTTTCAAATTTATTTTATGACGCTCGAGAGGAAGCTTTGTGGAAAAATCCTCAAAATAGACAAAATAAGAATAAGGTTTCTTTTACGTTGCCATGACAACCAGTGTTTTGAAAGTATTATATTTCTTGGAGGCACAAATCAAAATGCCTCCAATCAATGATTCTTATGAAAAATAATGTTTCGGAAGAGAATAAATGATCTTAATGTAAAATTAGCGTCCTTGTATAACATTTTAAACATTATTTTAATAGTAATAAATAGTAATTTGAATTATTTTATTACATTAGTTGCTTTTATTTTTTTTAGAGGAAGCCCGGCCTCCTGTGCTTCCCAAACCGCGCCTGATATATATATATATATATATATATATATATAGATTGAAGATATAGCAGAAGAAGCGGCTCTATATATATATATATATATATATATATATATATATATATATATATATATATATATATATATATATATATATATATATATATATATATATATATATATATAACTAAAGAATTGGAGCTGAAATTGTTAAACATTCTAAATCATAAAAACCTACCAACACGTTTACCACAACAGACCAACCAGACCCCATCAGCCCCCAACATAACTTTCACCTCAATTTCCCTACTTTCAAATCTTACATGGAAAACAGAAATAGACCTACCCTATGACTGTTCCGATAATAATAATAATAATAATAATAATAATAATAATAATAATAATAATAATAATAATAATAATAATAATAATAATAATAATAATAATAATAATAATAATAATAATAATAATAATAATAATAATAATAATAATAATATACACAGCAAACACACAAATCTACCATAAGTAAACGTTCACATACACAAACTATAAAAAGTCAAACTGGTAAAACTTTACCCACTATATAGAAGCACACCTAATACAACCCGAAATTGCATACTCCCACTCCCTAAACTCTTTAATCAACACCCTTACTAAAACAAAACTCAAAGCAGTCAACCTATATGTCCCAAAAGGACACAAAAAATATTACAACTCATCATTTACCCCCAGAAATCTGCAACTTAATAAATCAACGAAATAAACTCCGTTAACACATACTCCAGAACTCTCCACACAAATTAACGCCCTGAATAACCAAATCTCAAACCTAATCGCAGTCCACAAAACTAATAAATTCAAAGAATACCTAAAGCACCACATTAAAAAACCCAGTGACAAAAGAATATCGCAAGTAATCAAACGACTACATAACTAACAAAATAGACCCCCCCCCCGTACCAAACATTACATAAAACTTTAAAAGACCATAACAACTCTCTACCATCACCAAAACAACATCTCAATGTCTTTGCCCAATACTACACAAACATTAAATTCCAATAAACCAGAGTTTCTCAACCGGGGGGTCGCGACCCCCAAGGGGGGCGCGAGCACATATACGGTGGGTCGCGGTGGGTCGCGGTGGGTCGCAAAAAATTAAATATTTAATGTACGAAAAACAGCTTTTATTAATGAATTATTATAATCAAATGTTACACAGTTGTTATTTATAAAAAGTTAATATTTAATAAGATAAAAATAATATACTTAATGCATCCAAAAGCATCTTTTATTAAGAATATATATATATATATATATATATATATATATATATATGTTATATATATATATATATATATATATATATATATATATATATATATATATATATATATATATATATATATATATATATATTTATTTATTTATTTATTTTACTACACTTTTTTCCCGCTTGAGCGGGGTAGTGGTACGTACAGCCTCTCTCACTCACACCTCCCCTCATCTCGCCCTCACCCACCTCCTCCACCCCACTCTATCCCTCGCCAACACCCTACCCTCTTCCTCCCTCATCCCTCCCTCCTCCAGCATCTCCTTTATTCCATCCATCCACCTCCTTCTTGGTCTCCCCCTTCCTCTCCTTCCTATCCCCTCCGCCTCCCAAACTCTCCTAACCACTCTCTGTTCCTCCATTCTCACTAGATGCCCATACCATCTTAACATTCCCTTCTCCGCTCTTCCCACCAACCCATTCCTCCAATCACATCTCTCCCTCACCACCCTATTCCTAATCCTCTCCCTTCTACTGACCCCACAAACCGCTCTCAACCCCTTCATCTCAAATACTTCCAACTTTTTCCTGGACCTGGCATTCAACCCCCACGTTTCACACCCGTACAATACCGCTGGTACACAGATTTTCTCAAACATACTTATCTTGACTTTCTGTGATAGATCCCCCCCTTTCCATATTTCTCTCAGACCACTCAAAGCTCTCATTCCTTCACCTATTCTATGCTCTATCTCCTCCTTCATCCCTCCCCCCTTACCCAACTCCATCCCTAAATATCTAAAAACCTTTACTTCTTCCAATACTACACCCCCTACTCTAACCTCTAACACCTCCTCCTCTACACTCTCCTCCTCCTCAAACACTAATACTTTACTCTTACCTGGATTTATTTTAAGCCCCTTTTGTCCACACATTCTCTCAAACTCCCCATATATATATATATATATATATATATATATATATATATATATATATATATATATATATATATATATATATATATATATATATATATATATATATATATATATATATATATATATATATATATATGTATGTGTGTATGTATATGTGTATGTATATATATATATATATATATATATATATATATATATATATATATATATATATATATATATATATATATATATATATATATATATATATATATAATATTGTTATTAAGTTATAGTTATTATATAATATATATATTATTATATATATATATATATATATATATATATAGTAATTAGGGGGCCGCGAGGTTATTAACTTTATGCGTTTTATCTTTTGGGGGGTCGCGAGGCTTAAAAGGTTGAGAAACGCTGCAATAAACCAACACACCACAACAATAGAAACATCGTCAGACAACTAAGACAAACACGCCTCAAGCAAAAACCAACTCCCCCATTCTAACCCACAAGGAATTAAAACGCTCAAAAACTCCACTGCCACATGACCCGACAATATCTCAAACCTGCATTTATAATATCTAGGACCCTCAGCCATTGCTTACCTAACCCCAATATACAACAAATAATGGGATCTTAACTCCATCCCCTCAATATGGAAGGAAGCAATCCTCATCCCCAAACAAAAACCCAGAAAAGACCCAAATCTCCCATCCTCATACCGCCCAATTTTCATTCTCTCCACTATATGCAAACTTCTAGAAAAACTCCTAGAATCAAAAATACAACCATTTAACCAATTACCATACACTCAACATGGATTCAGAAAAACATACTCAACCACTACAGCCTAAACCGCCATGTCCCAAAACATCATAAATTTATATTTATATATGAGCAGAATATCATTATAATTTGATTCTGATTTTATTGAAAAGAATGAATTTCGCTTAATATTGACAGAGTTATTTATTTTTTATTAATTAAATGGACTGTGCAAAGAAGTCGAATATTTGCGCTTCAATTTTCATGTCTTTATATGTTCATATCTGGATTTATTTTCTACATTCCTTCTCTTACTACTACTACTACTACTACTACTACTACATAATAATAATAATACTATAATACTACTACTACTAACACTACTAGGTCTACTACTACTACCATACTACTACTACTACTATTTCTACAAACCATCTACTACTACTACTACTACTACTACTACTACTACATAATAATAATAATAATAATAATAATAATAATAATAATAATAATAATAATAATAATAATAATAATAATAATAATAATTTATTTTTATTATTTGCTGCTATTTAAATATTTATTATTATTATTATTATTATTATTATTATTATTATTAGTAGTAGTAGTAATAATAATAATAATAATAATAATAATAATAATAATAATAATAATAATAATAATAATAATAATAATAATAATAATAATAAAATAAATATTTTCTTTTTAGCAATATTTTTGTCAAATATAAATTTTAGTTTAGTATTTTGTTTCGCATATTAAATTAGTTATTAAAATATATATATATATATATATTTGCTGTTTTCACAAAGAAATATAAACCATTTCTTAATAATCCAAAATATATATATATAATATATAATAATTAAATATAAATTTTTATATAATATTATATATATATATATATATAATTATAATATATATATATATATATATAATATATATATATATAAAAAATTAAATATTACATACATACATACATACATATTATATATATATATATATAATATATAACCACAATTTATGGAAGATTACTTTTCCGTCGGTGAATCATCATTTGCTTTAAATTTGAGAAACGGGAGCAATTGAATTATCTTTCGATAAAATTGGAATCGATAATTTTGATCGATATTTTTTAATCGATAATTTTAGTCCTCTAGTCTTAAATCATTGGAAATTCAGGAAGATAACAACACTATCAACAATGAGAATGAGAAGAATGACTTCTTCAGCAGCATCTTTCAGCCCAGGAGAGTAACAGCCACGGGTGACTAAGGGTCAGTCGTGTTGTGTGGGCAAATGTTGGTCGATTGATCAAGTACAACACAGTTTTCTCATACAAACTGAAATTAAGTGCTTTCTTTCCATCGTCAGGAATGTTTAGAGAACCAAGAAAATCACCCTATCAGATATCAGCTTTGAGAGACCGATGTCCACGAAGACCACCATTGTCATGTTGGGTGAAGTAGAAGGAGAAGGAAGCTAAGGGGATTGAAAGCGTAAATTAAATTATTAAAGTTATCTCTCACCTACATCTTTATTGCCTAATGTTGTTTATTTGTTAAATTAAAAAGTAAGGGTTCTAATTCATTTGGGGAGGCTTTGATTTCATTTTGCACTTTGGGCTGGTTTTATTAAAAAAAAAAGTGTTTTTTAGACAACTTCCTTAATATTCATCCAACTTGAACAAAACAAAACAAAATTCAAAATTTGGGATTTCGAGTGCCTCAAAAAGTTTAATTTCAAAAAGGTTTGATACTCACAGTTTGTCCAAAGGATGATATCCTTTGACTTGGCACTTAGAGCTTTAGCGTGCCGTTATGGATTTTTAAACTGTCTCCAAAAGCAAACTGTGGTTAGAGCCATAGAGGCGTCTATTTAGCGGATTCTACTGAGATAAATTTTCGGCATTTTACCTTGATGCCAAGTTATACCAGATTTTTGGCACCTTGTAAAAGTAAAAATTAAAACTGATTTTCGGCCATAACTTTTTTTATTATTTATTCAATTGACATAAATTTTGGGGAGATAAATCTTTTTAATTTTGAAAAATTTTTGTATTTCAAATATTTTTCTCGCTCTTCATTTTATTTTTTCCCCATGAACAGCGGCAAAAATATCGAGAATACTAAAACATTGTTTTTA